>VSMD01107692.1:0-18354 GCA_008750895.1 Mirza zaza
TATAGCACATCTTATATTTTCCTGGTTAGAGCTGGAACCCATACTACTAAGTGAAGTATCCCAAGAATGGAAAAACAAGCACCACATATATTCACCAGCAAACTGGTATTAACTGAGCAGCACCTAAGTGGACACATATGTACTACAGTAATAGGGTATTGGGCAGGGGGAGGGGGAAGAGGGGCGGGTATATACATACATAATGAGTGAGATGTGCACCATCTGGGGGATGGTCATGCTGGAAACTCAGACTTGTGGGGGGAGGGGGGAAGGGGCATTTATTGAAACCTTAAAATCTGTACTCCCATAATATGCTGAAATTAAAAAAAAAAAAAAGAAAGTAAATTAGTGGTTTCTGAGGGCTGTGGAGGTTATAAAAATGTGCCAGATAAAGAATATCATGCTTCCTTTTGGAATGATTAAAAAAAGTTTTAAGGCCGGGCGCGGTGGCTCAAGCCTGTAATCCTAGCTCTCTGAGAGGCCGAGGTGGGCAGATCGTTTGAGCTCAGGAGTTCGAGACCAGCCTGAGTAAGAGCGAGACCCCATCTCTACTATAAACAGAAAGAAATTAATTGGCCAACTAATATATATAGAAAAAATTAGCCGGGCATGGTGGCACATGCCTGTAGTCCCAGCTACTTGGGAGGCTGAGGCAGCAGGATTGCTTGAGCCCAGGAGTTTGAGGTTGCTGTGAGCTAGGCTGACGCCATGGCACTCACTCTAGCCTGGGCAATAAAGTGAGACTCTGTCTCAAAAAAAAAAAAAAAAGTTTTAAAATTGGCAAAAAAAAAAAAAAAATCTGTACCCCCATAGTATGCCGAAATAAAAAAAAAATACTTCATTCTCTATCTTTCTAAGGACAAGGACATTCGCCAACATAACCACAATATCATTAGTATACCCAAGAGATTTAGCATTGAAATAATAACATAAAACCCATATTCAATTTTCCCAATTATTTTAACACTCTTTTAAAGTTGTTTTAGTTTTTTGTTGTTGATGATCTAAGATCCAGTCAAAGATCATATATTAACTTTTATTGTCATGCATTTTAGTCTTCTCCAATCTAGAACAATATCATTCCCCACCTTTGTTATCTCTTTAAAGACATTGATATTTTTCAAGAAATTTTGTCATCTGTAGAATGTGCCACAATCTGGGTTTGTCTAATTATTCCCTTATAATTATACCCCAATTAAACATCTTTGGCAATAATACTACATAGCCACACTAAGAGAATGTTTACCTGGGCACATAGCAATACAGATTGTTCTACTCCATTCTGTTCCCTGGAATGGAAGCCATTGTCTTAACCCTAAGAGAACCATACTCCAGGAATAGATTAACTGAAAGGACACTGGATTCCTGAAGACTCTGGTGATCAGAAAAACTGTATTTCCCTGAACTGCAAAACTTCAGGCATTTAAGTGACAGATAAATAAATGTTCATCCTTTTTGAGCCACTTTTATTTATATTACTACCAAGGAATAAGAAGGAAACTAAGTAGGAAATCTGGTATAAGTAACTTCTAAACCTCTAGTTATGTGAATTAATAAATAGATTTATTATTTAAACTAGTTTGAGTTCAAAACTAGTTGTTGTTGCAAGGGTTGTTACATATCTTGAAAACATCCTGATACACAAGCTTTATCACATCTATGAAAAAAATCTAAGAACACGGAAGAAACAAATCAAACAATAAGTCCAAATGATAATAATACAAAGAGAGATCTTGTATAACAAATGAAAAAAAAAAGAAAGAAAGAAAAATTAGGGAAAATTTTCCAAGAAAATGGCATTTATTAGCTCACTAAGATCAAAAACATGTTTATGTCTCTCTTATATTCTTAGTTCTAGGTAGAGTGACTGAAATATACAAGGGACTCTATGTATGGCTATCAAATACATTAATTACTATATTATATCAATATCAATAAGATGGGTAAAATTGCATTATTACCTTTTGTAGATATACTAGGACATCCACAGTGATAGAAAAAAAAAACAGGAGAGAAAAGAAAATTAAAATGTTTAACCCAGAAATATTATGGGAGACTAAGAGACACCAATAGCTGTGGACATTTTCTCTGAAATGTACTTGACAGGTCACTCTTTACTTCTTGAAATCTAAGAAACAGACTCAACATATTAATTGGTTATACAAAGAGCTCTCCCCATTGGAAAGCCAAATATGCTTGGAGACTCAAGTCCTCAGAGACTTTAAAGAGACACCAAAACTAAGAGAACTTTCCTCATGAGGGATCCACGATGTAGAGAAAATAAGCAAGTTATCAGATGCCAGCTGCCTTCATCACTGTTATTTCCCAAATAGAAAGACGCTATTCAGATTATATCTTCTGGAAAATGCTGGAAGAGCCCCTAAAGTAGAATAAACCACAAACTCTCCAGCTGCAAAAGGTTACCAGTGTGTGGGCTTGTATTTCTAATATACATTCTTGAATATGGGTATATTTTTTGTACAGAGTTTGTGTTTATCGGTACTTGTGTCTTTGGGTGTTTACACTTTTATGTTCAATGTGTTTTGACTATTACTGTTATTTGTATGATGTCTGCATAATACATGATTTATTTGTGACTTTAGATGAATCTGGCACCTGAGGACGTTCTTCATTGCTTGTATTTAGAAATGTGGTGTGTTATATGTGGATTTCTGGAGTTTATGTGTGCGGTTTGGGGATTTCCTTCTGTGTTACAATATGAGAATGAAGTTTGAGAGTCTGTAAGATGCAGAAGTAAGCAATTGAAGAAGGTCTTATCACCTCTTTCCTGAACATTTTTTTAAAACTGGAAAAATCCTCATCCCTTAAGTAGTTGAACTGCTTAACTGCCTGGAGGAGCATGAAAGAGAGGATTTCTATGCTGTAATAAAAAAAAAGAGAGAGAGAGAGGATTTCTCAAATTCTTTCTCTCCCCCTTGAAAACCATGAAATTTGTCTGATGGTAAAATGACAGAAAAAGCAGAAAGGGTGAGTGAATCTGGTAAATGAAGAAAGAGATAGAAAAAGGAAAAGTAGACGGCAAGAGGTGATAATTGGGCCAGACAGGAGACAAGCTGACAGGAGGGGAGACAGAAAACATGTGAAAGAAGGAAAGAAAAAGAAATAGAAAGACTCATGACGGAGAAAAACAGGAGAGGAAATTCCCTTGACTTGGAATGGGATTTTTCATGCCTTGAACATGGAACAATTCTGGCTGTGTGGAAAAAAAAAAAATCTGCTAGAAGGGAAAATTCTGCCCCCAGCCCTGAAGGAAGAATGGGAAAAGTCAAAAAGCTAGAATGATCCAACCCTCAGCCTAGAAACAAGTGAAAACAGAGTTCGGTGTGTTCTTCTGAAAGACAGGCACTGCCAGGGAGAGATTAAGTGAGGGATCCAGGCTGAGAGAGACAAACATTTGTCCAGGATTCTAAGAGTGGTCAAGGGTGGAACATGGACCCAAGGCTGGGCTGCCTAATTTCAAAGGCCATGATATTCTAAAAGAAAGGGTGTTCCAATGCTGTAACTAGGCGCAGAAAGAGGTCATCTTTGCCCACTTTCCTATGCCACAGCTGAGACTTGTCCTTGCCATTTCTCTGTCTTCCAGTCAAAGGGTGTTTGCACTCAGCAAGATGAGTGCAAACACCTCCATGGTGACTGAATTCATTCTGGTAGGTTTCTCCCACCTCATCAACCTCCAGGGCTTGCTCTTCTCTCTCTTTCTCACTGTCTACCTGTTGACCGTGGCAGGGAACCTCCTCATCGTGGTGCTGGTCTCCGCCGATGCTGCCCTCCAATCCCCCATGTACTTCTTCCTTCGCACCCTCTCAGCCCTGGAGATTGGCTACACGTCCGTCACTGTCCCTCTGCTGCTTCACCACCTCCTCACCGGCCAGCACCACATCCCTCGCTCTGGATGTGCTCTCCAGATGTTCTTCTTCCTCTTTTTTGGTGCCACGGAGTGTTGCCTCCTGGCAGCCATGGCCTACGATCGCTATGCCGCCATCTGCAAACCCCTTCGCTACCCACTGCTGCTCAGTCACCGAGTGTGTCTGCAGCTGGCCGGGACCGCATGGGCCTGTGGGGCGATGGTGGGGATCGGCCACACGTCCTTCATCTTCTCCTTGCCCTTCTGCGGCCCCAATGCCATCCCACACTTCTTCTGTGAGATCCAGCCCGTCCTGCAGCTGGTGTGTGGAGACACTACACTTAATGAATTGCAGATAATTTTGGCTGCTGCCCTCATCATCCTCTGCCCCTTTGGCCTCATCCTGGGCTCCTACTGGCGTATCCTCACTACTATCTTCCAGATCCCATCTGGTGCTGGCCGCCACAAGGCCTTCTCCACCTGCTCCTCCCACCTGATTGTGGTCTTTCTCTTCTATGGCACTGCCATCTTTATGTACATTCGCCCTAAGGCCAGCTACGATCCAGCCACTGACCCTCTTCTGTCCCTCTTCTACACTGTGGTCACCCCCATCCTCAATCCCATCATCTATAGCCTGCGGAACGCTGATGTGAAGGCTGCCCTGAAGAGGACCATCCAGAAAATGGGGCCCACAGAGATTTGAAAAGGGTGTGACAATGGCTAGTGCTGTGCAGTGCTCCCAGTCAGCCCCAAATAACCAAGGATTGAGGAGAGTGATAAGGGAAACCCCCATCTATTACTTGGCACATCAGGCACTGGAGACCCCCACCCTTCTCGGAAGACCCACATCAGCATAATACTAACCTGTTACCTGGCCCATCAACTAGCCTGGCATCAGCATAACACTACATCTATTGCCAGGTGCGTCAACTACCCTATTGCCTGGTATCAGCATAACACTGAGCCTATTGCCTGGCACATCAACTAACCTACACCTGGTACTCAACCCCAAGGACCACTCCAACTTAATAAAAGTGGGGAAAATCGGGTAGACGGGGCTCAGAATTTCCTGACTGAGCCCACCATCAAATAAACTTTGATTCTCCGACTCCCCGTGTGCCATTCGGTTTGTCCTCGGGACCACCTGCTGTAACACTTGCTGTAACAGGAAAGCAGGCTTAAGCCTCAAGAAGGCAGATTCACCTTTGAAGAGCTACTGTAGCCAAACTCCCTCCTGAGACACCCAACATGTCCTGCCTTCTCTTGCAAGAAACAAGATGCCCAGGATGGAGGATCAATTTTATAGGAAGAGCAAGCTGACAACTAGTGGGAAACTTACAAAATACCATCCCCACCAGACTATCAAGGCAGTAAAATTTTCAGCCGCAGGATAAAGCCATTTGACATTTGTACGTCATAGATAAGGCATTTGCTTCCCCACTGGTACTACTGATAATACATTAGCACACAAAATTATACCTGATTAAATCTGTCACCAGGCAAAGAGTAAATTCCTTAAGAAATGAGGAGTGGTCAGAAAAGTTTCAATGAAGGTAGTAAGTTCTATGGAAATCAGTATGACACAGTTAAAAGAATAGATTTTGATGTCAGATAAACTTGGATTCAAGTCTTAATTCTTCCAACTGATTGGCTGTGTGATCACAGGCAAATGATGTAATCTCACTGAGCCTTAACTTCCTTATCCATAAAATTGGAACAGCCATAGTCTATTTCTTTGGACTTTTGTGAGCATTTGTAGTCTTGTTAATCTGAGCTTAGTATCTGGCACAAAATAGTGTCTCAATAGATGTTTTTATGAACTAGTCAGACAGGTTAGCACAGAAGATAACATCGACCTCACATTGGATATCTTTGCTGATGGGAGAGAAGGGTATTGTTGAAATGTCCGTGATATTGGGCCCCAAGAGACTGCACACATCTCTGCTGCAGGGAATTGCCACCCAGCACAGACGTAAACCAAAAACAACCAGGACACAGAAGAGCAAATATAACCACCTATGACCTGCAGGAGAGTCAATGACCTGCAGAACAAATAAATAAGATAAGCTGAAGAGGTTAATCAAAGAAAGGCATCTCCAAGAGGCAAGTATTTATTAAGAGTTAAAAATACAATCTACATACTTTTTATTATTCCCAATGCTTATTCAAATTTGCCAGCCTTCACTGTGAATTTCCTGTGTGCCCATCACTCTGTTTGGCCCGGTGGTGACTGTCAAGTGAATACGGGTAGTGATTTTGCCACGACAGTGCTTGCTGTCAACAGGCTGGAAACAGGTTGATCCCTGTGAACTGTCAGAAAAAAATGCTGAGTGAAGACACACCCAAAACGCTGAAGTGAAGAGAGAAAATTGTTACTGCCCCCATCCGCAGCCCCCCCACAGAGGGACAGTACGGCCTTCCTCATTCTCATTTTATCCATGACTAAATCTCAAAACTACTGCTCTCCAAAACTTCAACTGAGAGAACAGCATTTAGGAAGGGTTGCCAAAAGGACGGGTGAAACGGCTTTTCCTCTGGAGCTTTAAAATTTTACCCCCAGCCCAAAGCAAAACAGCAGAGAGCAGCACTCGTAACATACTTAAAGGTTCCTGCCCCTGTTTCTCTCTACTGACTCACCCTTCACAGAAGTGTCTTGTTAGAGGCTGCTCTGTTCACGCTGAGGACAGTTACGAGCATCAACGCTCTGAAACCCAGAGGGAGGTTCTCTCTCACATCTCAGTGATAGGAGCCACTGTGCTTTTCCCGTCATATGTGCAATAACTTTTTTCTCACAATTTTATGGAGTTATAATTGACATTATAAATTGCACATATTTAACCACTTTGGTACAAGCGTGGACCCTAGTCAACAGCCACAGATGAACATGCACATCGACTTTAGCCGACAGCTACGATATGACTTTTCTAGTTTCTCATTTATCAAAATAAAATTGTGAACATTTAAAAATAACGTAACAAAAACATATATGTATATGTTACCTATTCTGATTTACATTACAAGTAAAGATGCCTGTAAAGTAAAAGAAGCTTTCAGTGCTTTAAAGCTTTCCTCATAACACAAGAGCAAAATGGATTTATCATCAATGCACAGCACAAACTATCATGTGAACTGTGAGTGCTGGCTGTGGGCAAGGTTTTGCCATACCAAAGTGGTTAAGTGTACAATTGGTAAGTTTTGACATAGGCACGCATCGTGAAACCATTGGCACAATCATGAAATGAGCATATCCAGCCCCCAAAGGCCTTCTCAGGCCCCATTATAATTTCTCCCTCCCAGCCCTCCCTGCACTCTCCATTCCCAAGCAACCTCTGATCTGCTTTCCAATACTACAGTTTGCCTTTTCTAGAGTTTTACATAAATGGAATCATATTAATAAAATACATACTCTCTTTAGACTGACTTCTTTCATTCAGCATAAGTACTTTGACATTCATCCATTTTGTGGTATATATCACAGTTGATTCAACTTCTGAGTGATATTCCCTTATATGGATATACTACAATTTGTTTATCCATTCACCTGCTGATGGAGATTTGGGTTGTTTCCAGTTTTTGGTTATTAAAAATAAAGCTTCTATGAGCATTTGTGTACAAGTCTTTGTATGCTTTCATGTCTCTTGAGTACTTACTGTGTACATACTGTGTAAAGTACTTACTATGTAAAATGGCTGCATCATACAAAAGATGTTATGTTTAATTTTTTAAGAAATAATGTAATCACTTTTTCCTCTTTGCATGACAGCTAGTGAGTTTACACCTGCATTTGTAACTCATTTCCAGAAAATGTGCAACTCATCATGGTATACTTTTAAAATATTTGAATTCTGGCTTCACTTTATTTTTTCTATTCTACTTTTTTCTTTGTCCACCAGTCTCTCTCATCCTTATTTCCTGCATATTTACATAAGGCACATTAAAGTTTTTCTGGAACAAGGCTTAGAGCCATCAGCAGGTGACAAAACAGCAGGGGGAATTGTTGAATGGAAAGGCCCTGGGTTATGATCTCTGTTACCAAAACTTTACATGACCTAGAGCAAATTCCTTTTATCACCTTTCCGGTTTTCAACTTCATAATCAATAAATAGAAGGGCTGAATCAAATGAGCTTTGTATTGGGTTCCAGCTCCACTATTTTATGCTTATTTCTCCCAAGGGCTCTTTGCTTCTTGTGGCTGATTCTCTCACAAAGAACCAAAAAGAAGATTGTGGTGAATGGTATTTCTCTACCACTACTACCAAGAAATCTTAAACTACATTAATCCTGAGCCAAATATAAGCATGTTCACTTGGTTGCCATTGCTAACACCAAAATAGGTAGCAAGTATCTAAATTCAGAACTATGACCCCAGACCTAAAAAAGCCAAGCAGACAGGTTTCTGTTTCTTTTATTTACAGAGAGAGTTCCAGGATAGATAAGACAGACATACACTCATCAGTAGACAGGAAAAGATACAGGGAGGAATCACTTGTAGGGGACTGACATATATTTCCCTACTTTAAGAATTAAAGTTAGTGAGTAATGTACGTGTTCTGCCCAGAACGTTTGAAATAATCTGTTCCGGACAGGCTCCCTGTGATAAAGAAAGGTGTTGCCTAGAGGCATAACAAAGGACCTAAGCCGCAACTAGCAAGAGCAGCCCCACCCCACGGCATTGGGGATCTGGAGGCCACATGATAAACATATTGTTCCTGTGATTGCTGTGTACACCCCATAAGATGGCTGGTTAGTCAATGACGGGTAAGACCCCTCAAGGGAGGGGTGACCTAAGCCAAGCACAGTCGCCAGGGTTCAGCCGAAGATCTTAGGGGGTCACTCTAAGAGAAGCTAGGCATGAGAAATGCCCCCTGTGGCTCACCTGGCCCATCCTTGCTAATCTCGGTCCTTTATCTATGCCTAGTGCCTAGAGCAACCACCTTGAGATTCTGAGTCAAGGGACATCTAAGGCTATTCTGGAATTTATGGCCATTGCTGCAATGCCTAGGTGGTTACATACAAGGAACTAACTTTAATCTTTTAGAGTATAAAAATAAAACTGACCCAGTGTATTATTACTCAGGTCAACCGTTTGTATGTGTGTCTGTGTTTTTCTTTGTGTTCTGCATGTTTGTTTTATGTTCTGTGTTCATCCTTGATCCTGCAAACAGGCCACGACATCACTTATTGGCGGGATTTTTGGGTGACCAAGATCCACCTTTCCCCAATGCTGAGGTACCAAGAGATCAGATAACACTTGTTCCCAAAGTCCAGTGAGCTTTTTGCCCCATCTCTTTTTCTAGTGAATGTTCCTCGTATGTGTGAGCTAAGCAGCCAGTAGCTAATCTAAAAAATAACACCTGCAGCTGCAGTGTCTCAGACAGAGGCGTCAGCTCAGAGCCTGGGCGAGATCTCCCAAAAAGGGGGAGGACCATCAGCATCATGATGTCGCTAGACGGCAGTTCCCTAACAGCACGGTGGGTTTACAAACCAGGCACACGTACTAGAATTATTGCTACAACTGCCTGATAAGGTACCTCAAATTCCACGCTTAATGATTTATAACAACTCTTCCATTTTATCAACGGAAAAAAGCCAAACTCTGTAAAATACTTTTTTTTTTATTTCGGCATATTATGGGGGTACAGATTTTAAGGTTTCACTAAATGCCCTTATCCTCCCTCCCCCCACAAGTCTGAGTCTCCAGCGTGACCATCCCCCAAATGCTGCACATCTCACTCATTATGTATGTATATACCCACCCGCATCGGCCTTCCCCCTGCCCAATAACCTATTACTATAGTACCTACATGTCCATTTAGGTGCTGGTCAGTTAATAACAGTTTGCAGGTGAGTACATGTAGTTCTTGTTTTTCCATTCTTGGTATACTTCACTTAGTAGTATGGGTTCCAGCTCTAACCAGGAAAATATAAGATGTGCTATATCACTGTTGTTTCTTAGAGCTGAATAGTACTCCATGGTATACATACACCACATTATATTAATCCATTCTTGGATTGATGGGCACTTGGGCTGTGTCCACAGCCTTGCAATTATGAATTGTGCTGCTATAAAATTCGAGTGCATGTGTCTTTTTCGTAGAGTGTCATTGGATCTTCTCAGTAGATGCCCAGCAATGGGATTGCTGGATCAAATGGTAGATTCACTTGTATTGCTTTGAGGTATCTCCATATTGCTTTCCACAGAGGTTGAACTAGTTTGCAGTCCCACCAGCAGTGTAGGAGTGTTCCTCTCTCTCCGCATCCATGCCAGCATTTGTTATTTGGAGACTTTTTGATAAAGGCCATTCTCATTGGAGTTAAGTGATATATCATTGTAGTTTTGATTTTCATTTCCCTGATGATTAGAGATGGTGAGCATTTTTTCATATGTTTGTTGGCCATTCTTCTGTCTTCTTTAGAAAAGTTTCTGTTCAAATCCTTTGCCCACATTTTAATAGGGTTATTTGATTTTTTCTTGCTGATTTTCATGAGTTCTAAGTATATTCTAGTTATCAGCCCCTTATCAGATGGGTAGAATGCAAAAATTTTCTCCCATTCTGTAGGCTGTCTGTTCATTTTCATGACTGTTTCTTTGGCTGTCCAGAAGCTTTTTAGTTTGATCATGTCCCATTTATTTATTTTTATTGCTGCTGTAATTGCCTTTGGGGACTTCTTCATAAACTCTTTGCATAGATCAATGTCCAGGACAGTGTTTCCAACATTTTCCTCTAGAATTTTAATAGTTTCATACCTTAGGTTTAAGTCTGTTATCCAGCGTGAGTTGATTTTTGTGAGAGGTGAAAGGTGTGGGTCCTGCTTTAGCCTTCTACAAGTGGCTATCCAGTTTTCCCAGCACCATTTATTGAAAAGAGATTCTTTTCCCCAGTGTATGTTTTTTTCTGCTTTGTCAAAGATTAGATGGCTATATGAGGATGGTTTTATATCAGGATTCTCAGATCTGTTCCACTGGTCAATATTCCTATTTTTTGCCAATACCAGATTGTTTTAATTACTACAGCTTTGTAGTATAGTTTGATATCTGGCATACTAATACCTCCCATTTTGTTTTTGTTGCCGAGAATTGCTTTTGATATTCGGGGTCTTCTTTGGTTCCATACGAAGCGTAAAATTATTTTTTCTATATCTGTGAGGAATGCTGATGGGATTTTAATAGGTATTGCATTGAATCTGTAGATCAGTTTGGGTAGTATAGACATTTTAATGATGTTGAGTCTCCAATTCATGAGCATGGTATGGATTTCCATGTGTTAACATCCTCTGCTATTTCCTTCCTCAGTGTTTCATACTTCTTCCTGTAGAGATCTTTTACCTCCTTGGTTAAGTATATTCCTAGGTGCTTTAGTTTCTTTGTTGCTATTTTGAAGGGAATTGAGTCTTTGATTTGGTTCTCAATTTGATTGTTGTTGGCGTATATGAATGCCCCTGATTTCTGTGTATTGATTTTGTATCCTGAGACTTTACTAAATTCATTTATCAGTTCCAGGGGTTTCTTGGTTGAATCTTTGGGGTTTTCTAAATATAATATCATATCATCAGCAAACAGTGAAAGTTTGATCTCTTCTGCCCCTATTTGGATACCTTTAATTTCACTTTCCTGTCTGATTGCTGTAGCCAGAACTTCCAGCACTATGTTAAATAGAAGTGGAGATAGTGGGCAGCCTTGTCTGGTTCCAGTTCTAAGTGGGAATGTTTTCAATTTTTCCCCATTCAGTATGATGTTGGCTATGGGTCTGTCATATATGGCTTGTATTATTTTTAGGTATGTTCCTTCTATGCCTATTCTATTAAGTGTTCGTATCATGAAAGGGTGTTGAATTTTGTCAAAAGCTTTTTCTGCATCTATTGAAAGAATCATGTGGTCTTTGTTTTTGCTTCTGTTTATGTGGTGAATTGCATTTACAGATTTACGTATGTTGAACCATCCCTGCATCCCTGGGATGAAGCCCACTTGGTCGTGATGGATTATTTTTTTGATAAGTGTCTGGATTCGGTTAGCTAAGATTTTGTTGAAAATTTTTGCATCTATATTCATTAGGATTATTGGTCTGTACTCTTCTTTTTTTGTTGCATCCTTTCCTGGTTTTGTTATCAGAGTAATATTCCCTTCATAGAAGGTGTCGGGGAGGTTTCTGTTCTTCTCGATATTGTGGAATAGTTTCTGCAAGATAGGTACTAGTTCTTCTTTGTAAGTGTGGTAAAATTCGGGTGTGAAATCACCAGGACCGGAACTTTTTTTTTAGGGAGATTTTTAATTGCTGTTTCTACTTCATCTCTTGAAATTGGTCTGTTCAGGAAATCTATTTCTTCCTGGTTGAGTCTAGAGAGGCTGTGTGTTTCTAGAAATTTGTCCATTTCCTCCACAATGTCCATTTTGTGTGCATAAAGATTTTTGTAGTATTCATAAATTGTATCTCTTTGGAATCAGTTGTGATGCCTCCTTTTTTTGTTCCTGATGGAGCTTATTACAGATTTCTCTTTTCTGCTTTTCATTAGCTTAGCCAATGGTGTGTCACTTTTGTTTATTTTTTCAAAGAACCAACCTTTTGTTTTATTGATCTCCAGAATAGCTTCCCTGTTTTCAATTTCATTTAGTTCTGATTTGATCTTGTTGATTTCACTTCTGCTGGGTTTGGGGTTGGTCTGTTCTTCTTTTTCCAGCTCTTTGAGTCGTTTCATTAGATTGTCTATTTGTGATCTTTTTGACTTTTGGTTATAGGCATTTATGGAAATAAATTTTCCTCTCAGAACTGCTTTAGTTGTGTCCCAGAGGATTTGATAACTTCTCTCTCCATTGTCATTTTCTTCATAGAATTTTTTTAAATCCATCTTGATTTCTTCATTTATGAAGTAATCATTTAGTAGGAGGTTGTTTAATTTCCACGTTTTTGTGTAGAAATGTGAGTTTCTGTTACGATTGATTTCTACTTTTATTCCACTGTGATCTGAGAACATACATGGTATGATTTCTATTTTTTTTAATTTCTTGAGGTTTACTTTGTGTCCTAGGATATGATCAATCTTAGAGAATGTCCCGTGAGCTGATGAGAAGAAAGTATATTCAGTGGATTTAGGGTAGAATGTTCTGTAAATGTCAGTCAGACCCAATTGTTCTAGAGTTTTGTTTAAGTCCATTATTTTATTAATTTTCTATTTGGAGGATCTGTCTTGTGCCGTCAGTGGGGTGTTGAAATCTCTAGTGATTATGGTATTGCTATTAATCAATTTGCTTAGATGCAGTAAGGTTTGCTTTATGAATCTGGTTGCACCTAAGTTGGGTGCATATATATTTAAAATTGTTATCTCTTCTTGTTGTACTGTGCCCTTCATCATTATATAATGACCCTCTTTGTCTTTCACTACTTTTGTTGGTTTGAAATCTAAATCATCTGAAATTAGAACTGCCACGCCAGCCTTCTTTTGGCTTCCACTTGCTTGGAATACTGATCTCCACCCTTTTACTTTTAGTCTATATGCATTCTTGCAGGTTACATGTGTTTCCTGAAGACAGCATATACTTGGCCTGTAATTTCCTATCCATTCAGCCAGCCTATGTCTTTTGAGTGGAGAGTTTAAGCCATTCACATTTATTGAGAGAACTGATAGGTAAGGTAGATTACTATTCATTCTGTTGAGTTGGATGTTGTTGCTTTGATTTCTCTCTTGAGCCATTGTAATATCTGACCTTTAATCTTTGGGTTTTGGTTGTTTTTATATTTGTGAGTTTTTATTGTGGTGTTCCATGTGTAACACTGTTTTGAGTACTTCTTATAGGGTTGGTCTTGTGCTGGTGACTTCTGTGAGACTTTGCTTATCTGAGAATGTCTTTATTTCTCCTTCATATATGAAGCTTAGTTTTGCAGGGAATAAGATTCTAGGCTGGGCATTGTTTTGTTCTAGAAGAGTGAGAATGGGGCCCCAGTCTCTCCTTGCTTGTAAACTCTCAGTAGAGAAGTCTGGTGTTATTCAAATTGGCTTTCCCTTGTATGTTACTTGCTTTCTTCGTCTTAAATCTCTTAGAAGGGCCTCTTTAGTTGATATTTTGGTCAGTCTGATGACTGCATGTCGTGATGTCTTCCTGTTTGCATTGAATCTCCCAGGGATCCTCTGAGCTTCTTGAACTTGTATATTGAGATTTTGAGCAAGGCCTGAGAAATTTTCCTCTATTATATCTTCAAATAGCTTGTCTAACTCGTGAGTGTTGTCTTCTTCCCTTTTTGGTAACCCTATCACCCTCACATTAGGTTTCTTCACATAGTCCCACAGCTCTTGTAGGCCTTGCTCTTTTCTCTTGTTTTTCTACTCTATCTCTGTGACGGTTTTATTTAGTTGGAGGGTGTTATCTTCAATCTCTGAGATTCTTTCTTCTGTTTGATCTACCCTATTCTTGAGACTTTCCACTGTATTTTGTAGTTCCCTGAATTGATTCTTCATTTCCAGGAGTTCGGTTAAACTTTTCTTCATCGTGTCAATTTCTTTAGTTAAGTTTTGGTCCAGGTCCTGGAGGCTTTTTGTGGTTTCTTTGTGTTGGTTATTGAGTTCTTCTTGCAGGTTGTTGAATTTTCTTATGATCCATATTCGAAATTCCTCTTCTGTCATTTTGGTTGCCTGATTTTGGTTGGTGTCCATTTCTAGGGGGCTGGGGCTCCCCTTTGGGGGTGTGTTTTTCGATTGGTTCTTCATATTTCCAGAGTTCCTTCACTGATTTCTTCCCATGTCAATCAGTTGTTGTTTCTTTCCTTTAGGTTTCTGTTTGAGTAATCACATGCCTTGTTTAGTTTCTGAGCTGGTAGATGGTGTCTGTGGGTGAGATTTGACCACTCCCTGTATAATGAGTCAGTAGGTGCCGGGAAAAGGGTGTGCAGGATGTCCTCCCTGTCAGTAGGTGGAGCTTGCTTGGAGGAACAGGCTACACTGTTGTTTTTGCATCCTGTTATCAGCTCTTGTTCCTGTAGAGAGGCACTCTAGTACCTCAGGTGGTCAGTGGGGCCCTTGGACTTCCAGGTATGTCCTTTTCTCCCCCTCAGTGAGGGCTGGCCTAGGACAGAGTCTGGGTGAAGCTGGGTTGGGTAAGCCTGCCCTCAGGCACCACCAATGTTATTAGCAAGGGTCAGAGTTCTGTTCTCTGCTTCTAGGAAAAGGTGTCAGGGAGGGGCTGGAATGGCCCCGCTCAGACAGAAAGTCTGCGTGTGGGGTGGGGCTGTCTGAGACCCATCCTCTGGAGTGGGCCTCACTTCTTTCCACCCTCTCCAACTCCGCAGCTACTCCTGGGCGTCTGCCAGCAGGCCAGACCACACGCCACCGGGCCTCCCCTGACTGTGATGCCGGCAGGGAGGTTTCCTGCACAGGAATGCCACCTGGGCTGAGTGCACGGCCTCCTTTTGGCAGGAGGGTTGCCCTCTGGGATGCTTATCTGCCCCTGAAGGCACACGCACCTCTGTAGGCTGTTCACTTATATCCCTTCTGTGCCCCAGGCAATGCGAGACCTCAGTGCAGGAGATTTGGTCTTCAGGTCTGACCTCTGGGCCCCAGAGTTCAAACTATATCCCCACCAGGGAGAGGAGTGCCAGTCCCATTTCACCCACAGGGAGCCCAAGCTGGGTCTGTGTCTCTCAGCCTCAGGGTCTGCCCCATTCTCCTGGGATCACCGTGCCAGCAGCACCTGGGAGGGCTTGTGGGTGGGGAGCTCACCGTCTGAGTTCTCCTCAGTCAGATGTAGGGCTCCAAAACAGAAGGTCCCTTTCCCTGGAGGTGCCTCCGGATGGTGGCTATATTGTCTCTCTGGGCAGCCGCGGGTAGGGTCGGTGGAGGGGAGAAGGAGGCAATATGGCGCCTGCCGTGCAGCTCGGGTCTGTGCACACGGAGGTTCCCCGAGGGATTTGGGAGCCTGGTGCCCCGTGCACTACAGGCTTACCGCTCACTGGTGGCGGCCGTCTCTGGGCTGGTGTCCACAGGTCTCTCCACCCGCTGGGGAGCCCACCAGCAGTCCGAGATGCAGGGGAGGTGAAAGGTGACAGATCCACCTACCCTTCCTGCTGGTCTCCGGGCTTCTCCGGCAGTCTCAGCTTCCAGTTTTCCTCCGCAACCTCCTCCCATGGAGTCTCCTGTGGTCTCAGGTACCCCTCCTTCCGGCCCTCATCTGCTGTATGCTCATCTTCTTGCTTCTTTCGTCTAATTTCTGCTAGAATCTATCTTTTCTGCAGAGACACTCTGTCTGGTGGTGTTTCTCATCCGCCATCTTGATTCCTCTCCCTCTGTAAAATAATTTTAAAGAGATTTATTCTGAGCCAAATTTGAGGACCATGACCCTGAGCCACTCCCAAGAGGCCTTGAGCAAGTGGACTTGCTGTGGCTGGGTTACAGTTTGGTTTTATACATTTCAGGGAGACAGGAGTTACAGGTAAAGTCATAAATCAGTACGTGGGAGGCATACATTGGTTTGGCCCAAATGGTGGAACTTCTCAAAGCGAGGGGGGGCCTTACAGGTTATAGGTGGGTTTAACGATTCTTTGGCTTGTCATTGGTTAAAGAGATGAAGCTTTGTCTAAAGGCTTGGAATGTTTTAACATAAGGAGCTGTTATCAGAGATAAGCCACCAGACATAGATTTGTTGTGTAAGTTGAGGACCTACAGGTTTGTCTTGCATAACCTTAGGCCTGTTAATGACTTACAAAGGATGTCCCCAAGAAGGGAGGGGGCCATAGGAATGTCTGACCTCCCTCCTCCTGGCAGGCAATTTAATTTTAGGATATTCCTTTGGCCACGAGGGGGTCCATTCAATCAGTTGGTGGGGGGTGAGCCTTAAAATTTTATTTTAGTTTACACCAGGCATCCACAAACTATGGCCCGCAGGCCACATGTGGGTGTTTTTCCCCTTTTTTTTTTTTTTTACTTCAAAATAAGATATGTGCAGTGTGCATAGGAATTTGTTCAGTTTTTTTTTTTTTTTTAACTATAGTCCGGCCCATAGGAATTTGTTCAGTTTTTTTTTTTAACTATAGTCTGGCCCTCCAACTGTCTGAAGGACAGTGAACTGGCCCCCTGTTTAAAACGTTTGAGGAACCCTGGTTTACACTTTAGGTCACGTATAAATTTTCATTTTAGGAATATCTGATAAGGTGTATTTCCTGAGCCATTTATCATTTAAAGCTTAGGTAGAGAGGTATTGGAAAGGAAGGGTCCCTCAAGGGGGATGGGTGGCTAAGTTTGAGTTTGCCCATGCTCCAGTTGTGCCCCAGTCAACAATACAGCTCCTCTTGGGTAAATAGGGCCTCACCTCCACTCTCCTTACTTCCTAAGATTTTCCTGATGACCTACACTGTGCAATTTTATAGACCACCCCCAGTGGCTAGGAAACATGAAACACATCACCCCACTATTTTTTCTTTTTTGTGTTGAGACAGAGTCTCACTCTGCTGCCCAGGCGAGAGCTGTGGCGTCAGCCTAGCTCACAGCAACCTCAAACTCCTGGGCTCAAGTGATCCTCCTGCCTCAGCCTCCAGAGCAGCTGAGACTACAGGTGTGCACCACAACACCTGGCTATTTTTTTTTTTCTATTTTAGTAGAGACGGGGTCTCGCTCTCATTCCAGCTGGTCTGGAACTCCTGAGCACAAGTGATCCTCCTGCCTCGGCCCACCTCTTTTCAATATAGTTTGCACGAATTCAAACACTATGATAATCCTTTATTTGAAGTGAGGTGGGAATCTGCCTGCAGTGGTGGAGCTGAGAGCTCAAATCCATTGACTTGTCATTACAGGAGGCCAGTGGTTCTCAAAATTCAACCACTGACCAATAGCAACAGCATCACCTAGGGACTTAAAAATGCAAATTCTCACATGATATTCCAGACCTCCTGAATCAAGGAATCTGTAGATAAAACCTAGTTCATAGTCAGAACTACTGGTCTTAGGTCAAGGGAAAGTTGCCGCAGTATTTCAGGGTCAGAGGTACCCCCCCCCAGGTACTACAGAAGATGCAGTTACCCAGTCTGGCCACACGATGGCAGAACAATTCTGATGTCCTGACACTTAGCAATGAGTAACTTTTTATTTTTTTTTTTCTTTTTTTTTTTTTTATTTCGGCATATGATGGGGATACAGATTTTAAGGTTTCAATAACTGCCCTTTCCCCCCCTCCCCCCACAAGTCTGAGTCTCCAGCATAACCATCCCCCAGACGGTGCACTTCTCACTCATTATATATGTATCTACCCCTCCCCCCCATCCCCCTGTCCAATACACTATTATTGTAGTACCTATGTGTCCACTTAGGTGCTGCTCATTTAATACCAGTTTGCTGGTGAGTATATGTGGTGCTTGTTTTTCCATTCTTGGGATACTTCACTTAGTAGTATGGGTTCCAGCTCTAACCAGGAAAATATTAGATGTGCTATATCACCATTGTTTCTTAGAGCTGAATAGTACTCCATGGTATACATATACCACATTTTATTAATCCATTCTTGGATTGATGGG
>VSMD01107697.1:0-14110 GCA_008750895.1 Mirza zaza
AAGGAAATAGCAGAGGATGTAAACAGATGGAAATCCATACCATGCTCGTGGATCGGCAGACTCAACATCATTAAAATGTCTATACTGCCCAAACTGATCTACAGATTCAATGCAATACCTATTAAAATCCCATCAGCATTCTTCACAGATATAGAAAAAATAATTTTATGCTTCGTATGGAACCAAAGAAGACCCCGAATATCAAAAGCAATTCTAGGCAACAAAAACAAAATGGGAGGTATTAATATGCCAGATATCAAACTATACTACAAAGCTGTAGTAATTAAATCAATCTGGTATTGGCACAAAAATAGGAATATTGACCAGTGGAACAGATCTGAGAATCCTGATATAAAACCGTCCTCATATAGCCATCTAATCTTTGACAAAGCAGACAAAAACATACGCTGGGGAAAAGAATTGCTTTTCAATAAATAGTGCTGGGAAAAATGGATAGCCACTTGTAGAAAGCTAAAGCAGGACCCACACCTTTCACCTCTCACAAAAATCAACTCACGCCGGATAACAGACTTAAACCTAAGGTATGAAACTATTAGAATTCTAGAGGAAAATGTTGGAAACACTCTCCTAGACATCGGCCTAGGCAAAGAGTTTATGAAGAAGTCCCCAAAGGCAATCACAGCAGCAACAAAAATAAATAAATGGGACATGATCAAACTAAAAAGCTTCTGCACAGCCAAAGAAATAGTCATGAAAGTAAACAGACAACCTACAGAATGGGAGAAAATTTTTGCATCCTACACATCTGATAAGGGGCTGATAACTAGAATATACTTAGAACTCACGAAAATCAGCAAGAAAAAATCAAATAACGCTATTAAAAAGTGGGCAAAGGACTCGAACAGAAACTTTTGTAAAGAAGACAGAAGAATGGCCAACAAACATGAAAAAATGCTCAACATCTCTAATCATCAGGGAAATGCAAATCAAAACCACAATGAGATATCACTTAACTCCAGTGAGAATGGCCTTTATCAAAAAGTCTCCAAACAATAAATGCTGGCATGGATGGGGGGAGAGAGGAACACTCCTACACTGCTGGTGGGACTGCAAACTAGTTCAACCTCTGTGGAAAGCAATATGGAGATACCTTAAAGCGATACAAGTGAATCTACCATTTGATCCAGCAATCCCATTGCTGGGCATCTACCCAAAAGATCCAATGACACTCTACAAAAAAGACACCTGCACTCGAATGTTTATAGCAGCACAATGCATAATCGCAAGGCTGTGGAAACAGCCGAAGTACCCATCAATCCAAGAATGGATTAATAAAATGTGGTATATGTATACCATGGAGTACTATTCAGCTCTAAGAAACAACAGTGATATAGCACATCTTATATTTTCCTGGCTAGAGCTGGAACCCACACTACTAAGTGAAGTATCCCAAGAATGGAAAAACAAGCACCACATATACACACCAGCAAACTGGTATTAACTGAGCAGCACCTAAGTGGACACATAGGTACTACAGTAATAGGGTATTGGGCAGGTGGGAGGGGGGAGGGGGCCGGGTATATACATACATAATGAGTGAGATGTGCCCCATCTGGAGGATGGTCATGCTGGAAACTCAGACTTGTGGGGGGAGGGAGGGAAAGGCATTTATTGAAACCTTAAAATCTGTACCCCCATAATATGCCGAAATAAATAATAATAATAAATTAATGCTTTGAAAGCAGCTAAAATTAGGAATAAAAACATGTAAACATTATAAGGATAGCCTTTATGTCAGAAATTTTTAGTTAGTTTTACCCCCAAAATACACTTTTAATTGGAATCTTTTGGAATACTACGTTCCAGAAAGTGTTATAAAAATAAGTGTTAAAATTACCAAATGGGAAACTTCTGTCAGTTTGGCAGGTTTTAGCACACGCTCCTGCCTTATCCTTTTCCATATCTGTTGAAATGACCAAGGAATATAAGAATAGGATTAAAGAAATGCAGTAGTACTGAAAACTCAGAAAAAGTAACATTCATATTACCAGAATCCTTATGGGTTATAGGAGGCAGGATTTTGTGAGTTTACAACAGGTCTTTTACTTAAAAACTGAACTAGTCATCTCAAACCTTAAGTCCCCTCCGGTATTTCCTCTTTTTCCACTATCTAACCAGTTGTCAAATCCAAGTATTAACACTAAGCTGTCCCTGAAAGCTCATATCTCTCAGTCACCAAGTCCTATCAATGCTACCTCTTAAATATTATTTAACATTCATTAAGCCCTTCCAATGCGGGAGGCATGTTTCAAAGTGCTTTTTACATGGGCTATCTCAGTAAATCTTCTCACTAGCCTTTTCTGATAGGTACTGATTATGGAGGTGGTCTCTGAGTTGCACTGAGTTTAAATAACTTGCCCAGGGTCACCCAGGTGGGAGTCTCAAGGATTTTGGCTCCTGAGCTCACATTGCTTTCTCTCAAATTCATTTACTTCCTTCCGTTTCCCTGCTACCATCCTGTTCTGGTCGTTTTTCTCTCTCATATGCATTGTTGTATTAGTGACCTCTGTGCTAGTCTTTTCTCTGCCAAATATATATTTCACATTGAAGTCAGAGTCATCCTTCAAAAATATGAATGTGATCATGTCACTTGGTATTTATAATCCACTAACTGTTTTCATAGACTTTAGTGAATGATGATGACCCTTGTCTATTTCAAGGTCTAGCTTCTTTTTCCTAATCTCATCTTCCTTGTTCCTTACCCTGCTTTTTCTCAAGACTCTAGGCCTAATGGACTTTTTCTTGCCCCTTTCTACATAGACTGTTGAACGATTCCTTTAGGCTGGGCACAGTGGCTCACGCCATGCCTGTAATCCTAGCATTCTCGGAGGCTGAGGCAGGAGGATTGCTTCAGTTTAGGAGTTCGAGACTAGCCTGAGCAAGAGTGAGACCCTGTCTCTACAAAAAAAATGGAGAAATTAGCTGGCCATGATGGCACAGCCTGTAGTCCCAGCTACTCAGGAGGCTGAGACAGGAGGATCGTTTGAGCCTAGGAGTTTGAGGTTGCGGTGAACTATGATGACACCACTACACTCTTATCTCCAAAAAAAAAGAAAAAACAAAGATTCCTTCATACTTTTCAGTCTCCTTCTCTAGATAATTCCTGTTCATCCTTTAAGTCTAGGTTAAACATCATTTCCTAAGATAGAAAATGAACCCTAGACTCTAGATTCCCTCTTGATAAATTGGGATAAAATTCCTTTTCCTAGCCAGATATTCATGGATTTTATGAATCTTGTTTAAAGTTTATCTTTTCTACTAGGCTATAGTATCTATGAAGTTAGAGACTTTTTCCATTTTACTCATTACTGTATTCCTAACACCTAGCCTGGTCCTTGGTATAGAGTATATACCCAATTAATACTAGCTGGGTCATTTAATAAAATGAATAAATACATTCAGTATAGTGATCCTTTCAACCAAATACATAATCCAAACATTAGATGTCTTTATTTCTTTTTATGAATACTGTGGATGAAAATAATGAATCCACACTTAGAAAAACTCTCAGTGAACAGCCAGTTATAGCACTTATTCCAGACTTAGCAACAGCAGAGTTGGATAGGTAATTTGACCAGCCTCTTCTTGAAGCTATCATCTCTTTGCATGGCCAATGTGGTATTCTGTTTCCAAGGTCTTTCTGATCTTGTTTTTTCTTCCTTTGCATTCTGTTTCTCTTACAGCTCCTCTTGTGAGGGCATCTCCTGAGGTTGTTACTTAGCTTGCTGATTTTGTCCTTTTATAGTTGTGCTAATATGGATTAATCTGTATGAATCTTTAGAAAGGAATCCATACCAATCTTTGTCTTCTGCCACAATCACACATGGAGGTAGAGAGTGTAAAAGATGAGAGCCTATGTTTTTTTTTGAGACAGAGTCTTGCTTTGTTGCCCAGGCTAGAGTGAGTGCCGTGGCGTCAGCCTAGCTCACAGCAACCTCAAACTCCTAGGCTCAAGCGATCCTCCTGCCTCAGCCTCCCGAGTAGCTGGGACTACAGGCATGCGCCACCATGCCCGGCTAATTTTTTATATATATATATATATTAGTTGGCCAATTAATTTCTTTCTATTTTTACAGTAGAGACGGGGTCTCACTCAGGCTGGTTTTGAACTCCTGACCTTGAGCGATCCGCCTGCCTCAGCCTCCCAGAGTGTTAGGATTACGGGCGTGAGCCACCACGCCCGGCCCCTATGTTTTTTTTTTTTTTTTACCAAAGGCATAATTTTTGTAAAATGTGTAGTGATTTTTTTCTAAAACATTTCTATTTTATAAAAAGACAGATAGGATATAATAGTACTGTACTTATAATAGTACTTGCATTGTATATAATGCAAATATATATAACATTATATATAATATTGTATATAATATAGTATTTGCATTGCTTACCTTGGTGATTTTGTTTTATTAGCTGATGTAAATAAACATTTTTTGTAAAATTCTTTTTCAGAATATCCAGGAAATGGGTCTTCATGGAAAGTCAGAATTAGAGAAAACTATTGAACATTTGAAATATGTTAATCATCAGGTAACTTATTAAACTGGATTTGGGATATATTATGTTGTGAATAACTATATTAATTATAGTTTTAGTATACTGCGTTTTTAAAATTATTAAATAGTCTGCTAGGAAAGCTGTATAGCAGCAGTTAGGAGGATGGAATCTGATTACTTGGATTCAAATCCAACTCTGCCTCCTGTTACCTATAGGTGAGTTATTTGACCTTTCTGTCCCTCGATTTCTTTATTCACAAAATAGAAATAGTGCTAGCACTTATTTCTTAGGGTTTTTGTGAAAATTAAATGAGTTAATACATATAAAGAACTTAGAAGAGTGTTTGGCATATTGTGAGTGCTTAGTAGGTATTATCTATGATTATTGTTGTTTTGCTCTTTTAAAAAAAATCATAGAGACATAGAGTAAAAAGTGAAATTCATCTTCATTCTTCACTACTCTTTAGAGATAGGATTTTTGACAATTTGGTGTGTTTTCTGACAGTCTGTTTTTCTCTCTGTGTTTCATTTAGGCTAGTTTCTTTTATAGTGTTTTCATTTAGAAATATTAGAGTGCCTAAGAAAACTAAAATTAAGATATTAAGATATATACCTATTAATTTTTCAAATTTAAATTATAGCTTGAAAGCGAAAAATATGAATTAAAGGCTAAAATGTTATTAATGAAAGAAACAATAGAGTCATTAGAGAACAAATCAAAACTCCATGCTCAAAAACTTAGCCATGTAATTGGTGGTGATTCATCTCATCAGAAGGCAGAGGTGAACTCACTTAGGTAAGTTTATTGAAATAAAATGATATATAATATAATGCCCTTGATTATACTGGGAGAGCTTTAAAATGAGAAAAAAAAAAGAAACTTAAAGAATAAGAAATTAAATTTTTTTAAGACTTCTTGTTTTTAAAAATTGTTTTTTTTAGAGATAATACCATTTGATTTTGTCCACTGATTCTTTAGGATGGTAAATGAGCAGCTACAGCGGTCGCTTGATGACTATCAGCATCGACTCTCCCTAAAAAGAGGTGAACTTGAAGCAGCCCAAGCACAAATTAAAACACTGGAGGAAAAAATGGGTGAGTGTTTTTAAATTTTGTTTTTGCTAATGCTAATTTACATTATCTAACAAACATTTCTTTTCATTTATAGATAAACTAAACCTTAAGATGAGTTCACAGGATGAGGAGGCTCATGTAATGAAAAAGACAATAGGTGTTATTGATAAAGAAAAAGACTTTCTTCAGGAGACTGTAGATGAGAAGACAGAAAAGATCGCAAATTTGCAAGAAAACCTAGTTAATAAAGTAGGTACATGTTAAATATCATTTTCCAGTGTCTGAACAGAAAATATTATTTTATTCTCTGTTTCAAATATGTGGATCTTATTATCCACATACAAGTTCTTAAGACCCAGGGCCATGTCTTCTAATATGTTTAAATTTCATTTTATTCCAATAATTTGAATCTTTAAAATGTGATTTTATCTATTTCTAGAGCATGATTTTATGAGATCTCATTAAAGCAGACTCAACCATTGAAGAGTGGGTAGAAACATGCTGATACGTGATGTACGTTTGGGTCTTGGAAATATGTTTTCTTGGAGCTTTCTTTTATGGCATAATTTATATAATTCAACTATATGTCTGACTATGTAAATGTGATAAATTATAAAAATTTAACTAAAGATATTTCTATATGAATGGTTTAGAATCATATATTTTTATATTTCCTAATAGGAAAAAACTATTGCTCAGATGACGCTAACAGTCTCAGAGTGTGAATTATCTGTGAAGTAAGTAATTAATGAAATGGCTTTTTTAAGAAACTTTTAGTTTTATCTATTTAGTTGCATTCCAGCAATAGGAAAATTTCTTTTTTCAATTTCTCCTTTTTTGCTAATGGCAGCAGTATTTTCTCAGTCTCTTACTTGGAAATATGTTATCCTCTTTAACTTTCTCCCCTTTTCTGTCATCCACATCTAAACATCTTATGTCATCTTATGTCTCATTAACTATTCCTCTGCATACCTGCTTGCTCCTTATTTTTATTGTAATTACTCTGTTCAGGCACTAATCATCAAAACATAGATTACTTTCATAGCCAATCTGGAATTTATTCTCCATCTAAACCTATCTTAAACACTGTCACAAAATTTTATATCTAATCTCCAGAAAAATTTTAAGCCATTTCAAGACAAAAATCACTTATATTCATTTTGCATACCCTTAGTTTTTATGTACTAGTGGGATTGTAAACATTTAATAAATACTTGCCAGTGATTATAATGTTTTACTCTTAATGTTTAAAAATTTTCTCTGTTTTACTTTGCTTTTGGAATATATACTTATTTTATGACTTTATTTGCATATAATGATTGGTAGAGATCTAAAATATCTGCTTTACCTAATTAATCAGTATTTTAATGCTATAGTTAATAATTTCTTATATTCTTAATATCTTATATGTTATGTATACTTAGACTTCAACAGTTTTTTAAAAAATGAGCTACAGTTTTCCAAAAAGCTTTTTATTATTATTTCCATATCACTTATTTAACAGCCAGCTAAAGGAAACATTGACTAATCGAGAACGTGAGATAGGCAGCCTCCGGCGCCAGCTTGATTCAGCTCACAAAGAACTTGATGAAGTAGGAAAATCGAGAGAAATATCTTTTAAGGAAAACAGAAGATTACAAGATGATCTGGCTACAATGGCAAGAGAAAACCAGGTATGGACACAGTGCATCGACTTTAATAGTTTTATAGTACCTACTCATTGTTTGCTAAATATTAAAGCTCTAAATATTTTTTTCTAAAATTGTATGATGTAAGCAAAATAATTTTTTTAAGAAGAATGGTGTTTATTGGGGATATTAAAAAATGTAGTTTAGAATGCTGCTGTATATCACAGGGTGTCTAATGGGGTACATCCATGGTCTTCTCACCATTTTGATCTTTGTTGCAAGGAAACCCAAAGCTAGGAGCATGGAATTCTCTATGGCAAAAATCATTGTCACTCTATCGGATGAGGAGGACCTCTGCATCACTCCCAGGGCAGTTTCTGTGTTTAAAAGACACATGATAGATGATAATAATTTGTGCTTAATTACTTCCATTGGCTTAGAGATATACCTGTAAATAAGTGAATGCACATTTTAGAATGGCAAATACTAAAAGATATTGGTTTTATTTGTACTGGTTTATTAAAGGATTATACCAAGAAGACCAATAATTTTCCTGTTTGAAATAGTTTACATTTTTCAAAAGTTACTTTCAGTATTATGGAGTATAAAACATATTCCTGTTATATGAATTTTTTTTAAATGCCAACCCCTGATTATTGCTAACTCTTTGTGTAAATGCCTGATACATGGTCAGGACTATTGTGGGAGATGTGTGGTAAAGTTTGGTTAAAAAGTCCAGATCAGCCAGGAAAAATATGTGAAAATAACCCTTAGGAACAATTTTCCTTTTTTCCTACTCTCTCATATTCCCAAATTCCAAAGGAGCTATTTGAATATAGATAGAACTTATTTGGTGCTGTGTTCATTATAGATTTGTCTTCAATTTTCTAATTTATAGGAAATCTCACTGGAATTGGAAGCAGCAGTGCAAGAAAAAGAAGATATGAAGAATAGAGTTCATAATTACATAACTGAGGTGTCGCGATGGGAGAACTTAATGGCTGCTAAGGTGAAAAACATTGGTTAAGTTGCATTCAAGACTGATTTTTTAAAAAACTTTTTCATGTTTGTCTATTCTGTCTCCACTATTCGATATTAAACGTTTGAGAGTAGAGAGCTTGCCTTTTTTTCTATTTCTCTGTAGATCTCAGGTTAATACCTGCACAGATATCTAACCCTTCCTAAATTAGAACCAAATTCCTAATGTGTGTGTGTTTATGGCATGAGTGTTCTAGTGAGTGACAGTTACTAATTTAGAAACAATTTTATCGTGCTTAAAAACCAGGAAAAAGAGAGTCAAGATTTGTTGGATAGATTTCAGATGCTCCATCACCGGGCTGAAGACTGGGAGGTAAAAGCTCAGCAGGCTGAGGGGGAGAGCAGCTCTGTTCGGCTGGAACTTCTTTCTATTGACACGGAGAGGAGACACCTTCGCGAAAGAGTGGAGTTACTAGAAAAAGAAATTCAAGAGGTGATGCGTCAATTTGTACTGTAAAGACATTATTTAGTGAAACAGAAGACAGTCAGAGATACTTCATTAACTTGAGATCTTTGTAAGCTTTGATAAAATCAAACTCAGTGGTAATTTTTTGTCATTTTGATAATTTGCTTAGGAGCCCCATTACTTTTTCTTATTGTTCTAAAACATACTTGACATCAGATTTACCATTGTTAAGTATCCAGTTCTGTGGCTTTAAGTGCATTCGTAATGTGCAACTCTCAGCAGCATCTGTCCCCAGTGCTTGTGGCCCTCCCCATCGGAACCCCCACCCCTGTTAACACTAGCTCTGTTCTCCCCTGTCCCATCTCCTGGCGGCTACCCTGCTTTCTGTCGCTACGAATTTGACCACGTTAGGTATCTCACATAAGTAGAATCATAAAATATTTGTCCTTTTGCGACTGGCTTATTTCACTTAGCCTTAACGTTCGCTTTACCTCAGGGTTCATCCATGTTGTAGTGTGAGTCAGAATTTCATTCTTTCTAAGGCTGAATAACAGTTCACTGTATGTATGTACCACATTTTGTTTATCCATACTTCTGTCAGTAGACATTTGGTTTGTTTCTGCCTTTTGGCTATTGAGAATAATGCTGCTGTGAACACGGGGATACAAATATCTCTTCAAGTCATTGCTTTCAATGCTTCTGGATATGTATCCAAAAAGATATATTTAGGTAACTAACTCTCCATATCTTATTTGGAAATAGTGTCTTTGCAGGTAGAATCAAGTTAAAACGAGGTCATACTAGATTAGGGTAGACCCTCCCGGGGTGAAGAATCTGTGGCCTTATGATTTCAAGATTGTTCTTTTTTTTTTAAAGCACCAAAGAAGGAAAGAAAAGCTTCATCTTCCTCTGCTGTACCCTTTTAATAAAAGGATCTGTCCTGGCCATGCGCGGTGGCTCATGCCTGTAATCCTGGCACTCTGGGAGGGTGAGGAGGGCAGATAGCTCGAGGTCAGGAGTTTGAAACCAGCCTGAGCGAGACCCCGTCTCTACCAAAAATAGAAAGAAATTAACTGACCAACTAAAAATATATACACAAGAAATCAGCCGGGCATGGTGGCGCATGCCTGTAGTCCCAGCTACTTGGGAGGCTGAGGCAGGAGGATCGCTTGAGCCCAGGAGTTTGAGGTTGCTGTGAGCTAGGCTGACGCCAGGGCACTCATTCTAGCCCTGGCAACAAAGTGAGACTCTGTCTCAAAAAAAAAAAAAAAAGGATCTGTCCTGTAAAATTTGTATTCAGTCAAAAGACTGTACTTAAGGACCTAGGCAGCCACATTTTTGCCTTATAGCTGTAGGTTCCCCACCCCTGTAAGCCAGTGACTGATGTCCTTACAAGATGAGAGAGATTCGTACATAAGACACAGAGGAGAACACCATTTAAGATTGGAGTGATGTGTCTAAGTCCAGAATCACCACGGATTGCCAGTAATCATCAGAAACCAAGAGAGAGGCAGGGGACAAATTGTGCTTCAGAATCTCCAGAAGGAACCAAACTTGTCGACACCTGAATTTTGAACTTCTAGCGTTCAGAACTATAAGGGAATAAACTTGCTATTTGTAGCCACCCAATTTGTGATAATTTGTTACAGTAGCCCTAGGAAACTAATAGATTTTGGTACTAGAAAGTGGGTCGCTGCTGTAACAAACATCTAAAAATACGAGAGTGGCTTTGGAATTGGGTGATGGGTAGAGACTGGAAGAGTTTTAAGGTGCTTGATTGAAAAAGCCTAGGTTACCTTGAAGGGAGATTTGGTAGAAATATGGACATTAGGCCAGGCGTGGTGGCTCATGCCTGTAATCCTAGCACTCTGGGAGGCCGAGGCGGGTGGATTGCTCGAGGTCAGGAGTTCAAAACCAGCCTGAGCAAGAGCGAGACCCCGTCTCTACTATAGATAGAAAGAAATTAATTGGCCAACTAATATATATAGAAAAAATTAGCTGGGCATGGTGGCTCATGCCTGTAGTTCCAGCTACTAGGGAGGCTGAGGCAGTAGGATTGCTTGAGCCTAGGAGTTGGAGGTTGCTGTGAGCTAGGCTGATGCCATGGCATTCACTCTAGCCTGAGCAACAAAGTGAGACTCTGTCTCAAAAAAAAAAAAAAAGAAAGAAAGAAATATGGACATTAAAGGCAATCAGAGAGGAGAGTTACAGGAAAAGCTTATATCATTTATGGAATTCATAAATGGAGCTTTACCAGAAATAAGAATGTTTCTTCCAGTGAGGTGTCAGATGGAATTGAGGAACATGTTATTGGACACTGGAGAAAAGATAGTTGTGAAGAGGTAGAGAACTTGGCTATATATCTACTGTCTACTTGCTTCTGGTCTATTCTTGAGAGAACAGAACTTGTGAGTGATAAACTTGAACATTCAGCTGAGGAGATTTCCAAGCAACGTATAGAAGGGATAGCCTGGCTTCTGTTTCTTGCTCACAGTAAAGTGTGAGAGGACAGAGAGAAATTGATGAAGGAACCAGGACTCAGTGCTTTTGGAAAATTCTCAACCTCGTGGGCTCTGGAGACAGGGCCAAGAGTGTGGCTAGCCAACCTCCCAGGGAAGAGATTCTGTGACTGGTGAGTCCCGTCAGTCATCTCAGCAGAACCACTGCCAGCTTTGACTGAGAGGGACAGCAGTGGGATGACATGAAGGAAGGCTGTTGGACTTCAGGGATCCTATTAGCAGAAAACAGGCCAGTGTGACTGCTTGGCTGCAAACACATTCATCTTCAAGAAGGGAAAGAATGACTCTTAAGGGTGGCTCAGAGACCAGCAGGGCTGCCAGGGGCGACCCAGATGCCGATGGCACAGGTGCTGCCACCACAAGCCCAGGGGGCACAGCTACAGGAGATAGGGCTGCTGCCTCACCAGCCCTGAGGGCGGGGCTGTAGCTGAATGTTGAGAGTGGAGCCACCCTGGCAGGCCCAGAGGACAGAGCATTGAGTCACAGATAATTATTCTTAGGCCTTGAAATCTAATGTAATTTGGCCTGCTTGCTTACAAACTTACTTTGGACTGTCACCCTTTTATTCCTTCTATTTTCTTTCTTTCAGAATGGGACTGTCTATTCTATGCCTGTCCACGATTAGTAATTATACATAATTCCTTTGTTAAGTATTAACTAGGCCATCTTTAAATAGCAGGCAGTCTCTCCAGGGATTATTTTAAAATATGCAAAAATTGGCTCTCAAACTTTTCTAAAGTGAGTTTGTGGCTGCACAGATTCAAACTCTTAAAATTATTGGGTTACTTTAACTTTTTACCTGTTGCTTTTCCTTTTTTTCAGCACATAAATGCCCATCATGCTTATGAATCTCAGATCTCATCGATGGCAAAAGCCATGTCTAGATTAGAAGAAGAGCTGAGACATCTAGAAGATGAGAAAGCAGCAGTTTTAAATGATTTGTCATCTCTTAGAGAACTCTGCATTAAGCTTGATTCAGGCAAAGATATTATGACACAACAATTGAATTCTAAACACCTTGAGTTTGAGAGGGTAAGAACTAAACAGAAATTGACTTGGCACATTATTTTATTGAGCACTGCTCTGATTGTTTTCGTTTACCATTCACTACCCAATAAATTTCTTCCCTTTTGGAGTAGTTACCTTTGACTATAGGATTTTGACAACTAGATTTGACTACTAGATTCTTTGTGAAGATTTCTCTGGCAATCATGGTGATGAAATTAGGTGCTCTCTGTTTTGGAATAGATGACTATTTAGGAGATTATGAATCTTCTAATTATAGATTAGGAGCATATCCCAATATATTATTTCTCTGTTTAAAAGTAAGACCTGAATGCTTTCTAAGTGGAATATGTTTCTTAATAAAAATCTCAAGTTGTTTAAATCTTTAACAAGTGGCTAGACTCTTTCATTCCCAGTCAAAGGCATTACTTTAAACAAGCTAATATGTGTTTTCAAACATAAGTGTTTGCAGTTTTCACTTATCTAGTAGTATCTTCATTTTCAGGTACTGAGAAGCTACAATACTGGCTTGACTGTGTAGTCAGACTAAAGATATTTAATAGACCACAAGGGCCTCATGGCTGAGTAAGATGGCTTTATTTAAGGATTTTGTGTTAATGATTCTCTCTTGACAAGATAGCATGACTGAAAACTATTTGAGGGTTGGAGTAGGTCTTATAGACAAGTAAGCTGTTATTAAAAATAACAAAGATTGTCTTGAAAATAGTGTTTTTCCTATAGTTAAATGCTTCAAAATCTTTAACCAGTACTCAAATTGAAACAATTGATGGGTAAATAGTTCTGCAGAAATATATTGTCAGATAAATAATTTTTCAGAGTAAGTCTAAAATTATACTGAAGTAATCTTACTTTGTTTTTTCTGTAGGTTGCAGTGGAATTAGAAAATGTAAAATCGGAATCAGACCTGTTAAAAAAACAACTGGCAAATGAGAGACATACAGTTAAAAACCTCGAATCATTGTTGGCTACAAATAGAGACAAAGAATTTCATTCTCATTTAACCTCCCATGAGAAGGATACAGAAATTCAGCTACTTAAAGAGAAGTTAGCCCTTTCAGAAAGCAAACTGTAAGTGTCATAAATCAACCTATGTGATGAAAATAGCTTGTCAAAAATAAGTTTTCAGGTTTTTTTGAGGAGGGAGAAAGTTGTACGGGTGTGAAGGGTTGGTACAGAACCAAAATATTTGACTTAATATATCCGCTGCTTTGGGGAATTCAGGGGAATGGCTCAGGAGAGACATCATGTTCGGAGACATAGATCTGTGTATGTTCATCATGGGAGTGAGTGAGCAGAGTAAACTTTAGGAAAGTGCCTAAATTTGAGGAAAGAACAGAGGAGTCAGTGAAGAATAGAACATTTCAAGATGAGAAAAGGCAGCTATGTCTCAATCTGTAGATTAGGAGCAAGACTTAGAAAAAACTGTGAGATTTGACCCTCATAAGTTTATTGATTGATGGCGGATATTGGATGTTATCTTTTTTAGATTGGAGAGGTTTGGAGATATTTGTTAGAAGAGGAGGAAACCCAGGGTAGATAGTACAAGTGGAAAAATGCACTTGTATAATAAAAGGAGTTAAAAATATTTCTGTTTCTGAGACAAGAGTCAAGAAAGCCAGTGAAGGCCGGGCGCGGTGGCTCACGCCTGTAATCCTAGCTCTCTGGGAGGCCGAGGTGGGCGGATCGTTTGAGCTCAGGAGTTCGAGACCAGCCTGAGCAAGAGCGAGACCCCATCTCTACTATAAATAGAAAGAAATTAATTGGCCAACTAATATATATAGGAAAAAAAAATTAGCCGGGCATGGTGGCGCATGCCTGTAGTCCCAGCTACTCGGGAGGCTGAGGCAGGAGGATCGCTTGAGCCCAGGAGTTTGAGGTTGCTGTGAGCTAGGCTGACGCCATGGC
>VSMD01107702.1:0-22967 GCA_008750895.1 Mirza zaza
GACTTGTGGGAGTTAAAATCAGAAAGAAAGGGGTGATGATGGTGGGGGACACTCTAAGTCTTTATAGGATTTAGGGTGTTCTCTGCATGAAATGATAAACCACTGGAGAGTTTCCAGCAGTAGAGGGACATGTTCTGAGTAATATTTTAACAGAATATGCCAAGTGCTCTCAAAATTGTTTGAAGGGGACAGGGAGGAAGCTGGAAGCCAGTTAGATGGTTGCTGCAATAATCCAAGCAAGAGACACCTGTGGCTCGGACCAGGTGGACATGGAGTGGAAGGGGAGGTACAAGCAGAGTTTGGATGCATGTTGAAGGTAGAGCCCAAGGATGGGCTGAAAAATCCCAGGTAGGATATGAAAGAGAAGAGTCAACGCTCATGCCGTGGTTTTGGGTAAGGTTCTTGAGTCCTTGCTCTCTGCCAGACTTTGTGTTAAGCACTTTGTATTTATTATCAGACTCATTTAATCATCAAATAGTGGTATGAGTTAGATATAAAGATCTTCACCATTCTACAGAATTGAAGAATTAATGACTTGCTAAGGTTATAGCAGAGAATTGGTGACAGAGACAAGGCAGGAACCTGGGACTGTGTAACTTCAGCACCCAAGAATTTTGTGACTGCTCCCCTTTGAAGAGCCCAGGGCAGTGTAACACTGAGCTAATTCTCAAGGTGGCCTGACTTTTTCAGTCATTATCTGCCTTCAAGCATCCCCTTCCCTGGTCTATCATTAGCTTCCTATTTAGTGAGAACTGGGATGAGATGACTAGTTATGTTCTAGTTTGCAGCCTCTAGTTAAGACTAACAAAAAAAATGACTTGCCTCAATGGTCCTTCATTCCTTTAAAAACTGGGGTGCCAATCACCAGTAAGTTCTTTATTTTTCTATATATAGCCAAGTGATTATATAATACTCCTTATTTCCCCCAATTTTGTTCTTCATAGGATAAAATTCCAGACCCAATCACGATAGAACGACTTCATCATGAGATAGATGTTTTCAAACATTATTTAGATAGTCACTGTTAGGACTGAGCTCTCTAAAATTCATTTTCTAGTGTGACAGTATATCCCCTCTGAGCTTAGGTGATGTAGTTTGGAGTCATGTTTCAAAATTCATCAGATGCTTTTAAATGGAGGATTCCTTGGGGGCTTACTTAACAGCATGTTCTAAAGTTAAATTGCCTACAGTCGAATTCTTGTTCTGCAATACTTAGCTGTGTGATATTGAGTGGGTTACTTGACCTCTCTGTGCTTCTGTTGCCTCATTTATAAAATGCAGATAAGTATTATCAATGTTAGATGTTGTAAAGGATGTTGCCATTTATAAGGTTCTTAGAATTAGAGCCTAATATATGCTTAATAAATATTAGCTGTTATAAAATAATAATAGTCATCATTATCATCATCATTATATAACAAAATTCTGGCTAAAATGGATTTCAGCAAGTTGGAGTTGAACTGAAATCAGCCAACTGGAGATAAGTAATATTGAGGTTGCCTGCCTTGATCATTTAAATGTGCTTTCCATTTAACATGGACATACTATATATATATATATATATGACAATTCCTAAAAACATAAGCTTTTAAATTATGGATTTACGAGCAATTTGGGGTTCATGAATGACTGTGATTTGGAGTTAATTACTGTCTGTCTGACTAAAAGTTATGAATCACTTTCCCAGACCCACTCCTAACATTTATGGGGCCCAGAGAAAGAGCACAGTTGGAGGTCCACATACCATATATTTAAATATTTAGAATCTATCACCCCCTGGACTGTGCAGCCCATTTCCAAGAATGAGTGGTTCCTCCTGGGCTCTGGATGGGATACAATATATGATCACTGGAATTGCACTTTATGCTTCGTTCTCACTCCATGGGCTAACAACCCATTTGTCTTCTGTCCCGGAAACCAGAATGGCCTTGGGTGGCAGGTCTGTAACAATGAGTACCTCACGAAGGCAAGGAAAGTGTGTAATGGTTTCAGATAGCTCTTGTGGTAGAAGCTCTTATATTAATAGGTCCACACGGCCCGGTCACATACCCTGAGACACAGATGACAGAAAAGAGAGTGTCTTGATGATGCAGACCCCAGAGGAGTCTTGCCCATTTGACCTTGCAACAAATGAACTGCAAATGGCCTTTGGGAAAAACAGCATAGGGCACTCTCCAACCCACCCACTAGGCTGACTTCTTCGTTTGTCTCTAACGTTATCTTCCTAGACTGCATCTTTTCAAGAATGAGAACCAGAAAGACTTAGAAGAAAGCAGAATAGTATGGGAGAAAGACAGACAAGAAAAATCCCCTTACCTCTTACAGGTCTAGTATTTCTTCGCCCTTTGTCTCTTTCTTAGTAATAAATGACATTTCACTAAACAATGTGCTTCTCTGTTCCATCTGCAGGATAGGCTTATGTTTTGTTTACTTGGCATTAGTTGATTCCCCAGAGAGTTATAATTAAGCTGTCTTCACAACAGAGGCAGAAACTAACTCCTCTTCACATACAACACACTCTACAGATTCCAAGAGTGAAGAAAGACCTAATGTTGTATGTGAGAAATAGAGTTGGACCCACTTATCAAGTCTCATTCTGTTGGCAATGAGCAGCTTCATTTCAACTGATCCTTTGAGGTCTTTGTCAATAAAATCTCTTTTCTAGCCAGCCCTGAAGGGCAGGGAATCACCTCCAGTGCAATATAATTTGCCTCTGGTGTGTGTATATGTCTGCATGTGTGCATGAAATGATGGACACTTCCTGTTCATGTTAAGAGTTTTTATGGTGAGGTGGAGTCTAGGTGTGGGTGGATTACAAGTAATGATATTTTCCTCTCTTAGTTTAATACTTGAGAAAAATGAATAAGCACCTCAACAGTGCTAAAGAAGCTGATAAATTGTTTTTCTCTCTTTTTCTACTAATATCTCTGGTTCCTTTTCTTTCAAAGTGTTGTGATAAGAAGGAGTAGGAAATCAATTCATAAGGTAAAAAGACACAGTCCAGTTATTTCCTCTTTTAGTTATTTGCATCTCCCTTCTATTGTAGTCCCTGTGAAAAGTGACTTTTATGGAAACTTACAAAAGCAGAGTCAGCATCCTGAACACAAAGAACCTGATGTGCAGCAGTGTATTAAATATTATTTTGCAAATTTCCTTTATGAAAGCTGATAAGTAAGCAGTAGAGTTGGAAAATGAAATCCTCTATTGAATTCAGACTCAAACTTTGTCTCAATTGCTGACAAAACATAATCAATCTTTTAATTACTCAGAGATGAAATTCCAATAAAGACCATGTGCTTTAGCAACAAATTTCTTCACTTATTTCCAAGTGTATTTTTTAGTGATCTATAAACTAATATCATACAGATCTGAAATGAATAAATTGTGTTTCTGAGTGAATGAAGAGATAATAATTTAGAACTGACTGTGAGAGTAATCATTAAACCAATGCTGTTTTGTTCCTTAAAATGTTGTCTGCATTATCTTTTCCTCTAGTTTTTGAAACAATCAGTGCTAAATATGGTCAGAGCTGATAGTATATAACTTTCTTTTCCCAGAATGTTTCTTGAGGAGATGCTAACTAAAATCATTTCCCTAGGTATTTGTTATTGGTGGCTGAAGAGAGGGAGACTAATGCAATGTCAGTCTTGTGTATTCTATCTCCCAACTTCAAACACACCTTTTGTGATATTGAGAGGAAGACTCTGAAACCATGTTTCTGCTTTGCCAGCTATCCATGATAGTCCATTATAGGCTCTGCCAATGGGGGCTGATAGAGAGAGCAAGGCTAGAAGAGGAAGGAGTGATTGGCTCTCGCCTGTTTTCTTCCTGTTCCTGTAAACATTGCTCCAACCATGGCAGCTGTTTCCTGCCCCTACCTTCATTTGCCACTTACATAATCAGACTTACTGTGTCCTTTTGTAACCGAACTGAAATGGGTCCACTTGCCAGTGCACAAGGGAAAGCCAAACACCTAAGCCCTGGGTTTTTTGCAGTGAGAAAGGTCTATTGTCAAGCAGCCAAAACAAGGAGACAGGAGTTTGGCTCAAATCTGTTTCCTGAGCTGGGTGTTGGGGCAGGTTTTATAGTCAGGGGATGATGAGGTGTGACCCGGCTGGATCTTGCCATGGAGTGGCCGGGAGGGGTGTTCTAACTGCATCCCGCAAAGGATGATGCCAAGGCTCCATCTGATTGGATCCTGCCATGCAGTGTCCACTTCTTAATTCAGTCCCTGCTCCTAGGTCTGAGCACTTAGGTTCCACCTGTGGTTGCAGGCTTAGTTCATCTGGGCATGCTCTGGTTACACGACCTTCAACCTGAGGGTCCACACCAACTAAAGACAACTCATAACTTCATTAAATATAATTTGAGCCAGATTGGTCTGATGTGGTTACACCTTTACAGGTTTCTGCAGCAGCTCAACTGTGTTTTCACACTAGAGGTCTGAGCCCAAGCACCGAGGAACTCTTCCTGTTTCCTATGTTAGAGTTATTTAACTTGGTGTTCTCTTTTTGTTCTTTAAACAGCCCCGCACCAACATAACCAATTCATCATATCACATTCTGGACCCTGGCATACAACAAGGTCACTTTTCCTGACAGTCTGGAGGTACTGGGGGGTGTAGGGCAGAAATAACCTTCTTTAACCCTCTAAAGTTCTGTAGCTGTGCCTAAGAATTAAACTAACTGGGAAAGATTAACAAGAGGAAAGCATACGGATTTATTTACTATTTTTATGTGTACATGGGAGTCTTCGAAAGGAAAATGAAGACCCAAAGAAGCCATTAGGCCCAAAAGCTCATATACCTTTGTACATAAAGGACAATAAATTGTGGGGATGTGACAAGAAAAGGGGTTTAGGCTAGGGGCAGTGAATTGTTAGACAGTGACTAGGAAATATATGGTGGGAACTAATGGAAGATAAAGGTAATTTTAGTAGCTTTATTTGCGCAAGTCCATTTTGGCATTGACTGCAAGTCTCTGATGATAAGAATGTTCTTCTTTTCCAGGTATAGGGAGGTCACATTTCTCATGGAAAATTTTATGACCTGCTTTTAGGTAGGAAGGGGGAGGTCAGAGAGCCCTGCCTGCATCTGTGGTTTCTCAAGTGCCTTCAGCTCACAATACTTAACATGTCAAAGCAGCATATTTTGGGGTGACATGTTCTGAACTCCTTCAAGGGAAAGACGAAGGGATTATGATATTGTCTTAAAAATCTCTGCTGGAGAGATTTTATATGTATAGAAAATCATACACACACACACACACACAGAGTTGATTCTCATTATTTATGGTAGGCACATTCTATAAATTCACCAGGAATACTGAATTGGTGAATATAGGACCACTGGTCCCAGGGAAAATCAGGATTGGGTTTGTTCCTTCAAACCTCTGGTCACAATATTTTCATCAACAGATCAATACATAACCTTGTTTTATATGTGTTTCTGTTTAAAAAAACCTTATTTAATGTATATTGTTGACTTACTAAAATTGAACACACAAGCAACAGCACTATAACTCATGCTTGAATGAAACTTATCCAATATATATATTTTCTCCATAAGGCACATTCATTGCAGCTTTCTGTGCATAAGAACCCTAGCCATCACTACCACTATGCTTAGGGGAAAGTGGGTGCACATTTTAAACAATGAAATCACCACAAAAAGGTATAAGAATGCAAAAACAAAACAGTGAAAAACATGTTAAAAGAGATATTCATTTACAGTATGAGAGGAAACAAGAAGATGGAGAATTGCCTTCTTCAACTTTAGCAAGGAAGATGTGTCAGGTGGCTCAAATTTTTTGCCACTCTGAGCATTATCTACAAATGACTGCAAAAGAGCTGCAAGTTTTGATTTGGGGATTCCAAATAAATATTAGTAAGTAGGTAGAATTTATGAATAATAAAGATCTAATATATATCTTTTTATTTATATATCTATATCTGTATCTCTCTCTCTCTTTCTCTCCGTCTCTGTCTCTCTCTCTCTCCCTATATACATATATACATGCACACACACATCCACTATCATGGGGGTGATATAATGACATATATTATACAGGGTGACCCAAAAGTCACCATACATAGGTAAAATGGGAAATTGTAGCTAAATGTACCTTTATTTGTAAAATATTTATTACAAAATGTTTCCTTTGTGTGGAAACTTTTGGGACAACCTGTATTGTATAGAGCCTATAACAGGGCCTAATGTGGGCAGCTGGCAAAGCAGAAATGTGGTTTCAGAGTCTTTCTCTCAATATCACAAAAAATCTCAATATTGGGAGACAATATGTCCAAGACTACCATTGTAGTTACAAATGGTGTGCTTATATATACGAATTGTAAACAGTTACATATATACATATACATGTATATATATAAAACACATATATTTATATATGTAAATATATGCATACATTTATTTAGATAACCATATAAAAATCTCCCAAATGACCTCTTACTTTTGAAGCAAATGTATACTAATGAGCTTACATTTTTTGCTTTTGACCCAATCTGCCACTGAGGACTTCTAGTTGTCTTTCAATGTCACCACCTCTCAGTCCTAATATTTTTGGGAACGACAAAAGGATTCTCTAGGGTACTAATGAAATAGGTACATCTGACCTATATTTTGTATAGGCTTGCAGCATTGTTTGAGGGGGTCTACCCATTTCGCTGAAGGCATTAGTCACCATAAGCACAACAGTGATAATTTTCCTTGATTCTTCCAAGCCACGATGTGCTGGAGTGATGTGGGGTTCTGTGCAGAAGTAGGGGCAAAGGACCACTCAACAACTCCATGCTATTATGTATTTAATTATGTGGCGAGATAGAACTGAACAGAATTGAAGAACTTAACAAATTCTTTTTCTACAGACCTGTGTCAGGCTGGCTGCCTAAGATTTACCAGGGGATCTTTAGCCAATGTTGAGCACGGTGAGTACTTTTGGTTGCCTATCTAACAAATATGTCTTTACAGCACTCTTTGGGAACAAGGCAGCCATATATGTTAGGTGATATGTTAGGTGACTCTCAGTCCCAAATCTAGGGTGGATGCAAGATATTAATCAGTTACAAATCATGTTAATTCCATTGCTCTCATCAGGATTTATTTAGAAATGGATCTGTGCTGGAATTCTGGCCAAGGGAAGAGAGCATATATCAAATGGGGATACTGAGGACCAAGGAAGAGACCCTTTCTTCCATTGTGGACATGCCATGTAAAGATATCACCTGCAGAAACCATCATGTAAGCATGAGGGAACAAGTCTGAGGAAAACAGTCAACGCTCTGAAAATGGCAGTGGAGGAAGCACCTGGCTGGGTCCTTGGTGATATTGCCAAGCTACTCCCTTAGCTGACGCCTAACTGCTCTCCTGGACTATTCGCTGTGTGAGATAGTAAATCGGCTTCTTATATAAACCATTCTGCAGTAGGTCTTTTATTTTCATTCTGTGGTACCCTGATTCACAGACTTATTAGTGGAGGCCCAGATTCAGTAGATGTGGGGTAGAGTGTTCTCAGAACTTGTGGTATTGAAAAATTTCCTGTGAGTTTCTCATGGGGAGCCTGGAGCCAGTTCCCATAATTAGATTTAACTTAGGTCAAATCCAGAAGAGAGATTATGTACCCCAGATTGGAGGAAACATACTTGAATCATAGATAAGCATGGTTCCCTTATCTTCTTTACTTAAATTTGTCCCTGGGACTATAATTAGATCCTTGGTAGTAAGCGTTGGATGTAGACAGTTTACAAAATGCTCCAAATCCAAAGGACTTAAATCAACATATGGCACAAAAGTTACACTTGATCTACCCTTTTCATTCCATCCAGCTCCTCTTGAACCTCTTACTAGCCTTCTACTTTAGCATTTTGAGGGGTGGACTGATACTTCTTACTCAGAAACTATGAATATCTCCTTTTTTTTTTTTTTTTTACATGTGTCTTTAATTTGTACAATACATCCTCTTAATCATGTAGCTCATTCTTACACAGGTACAGATAAACCCTTAAATCGTGCTCTTGACAACTTAAACACAGATTATAAAATTCTGATAGAACAGAAATAATTATGAGGTAGAACTCATGTTCTGAGACTGAGCTGGGACAGAATTTACAAAGGCACCTCACCTGTCCATGTAAGTCTGTGATAGGATTATATATAAACTCAGCCATTCTGTATTGGGACCACTTCCTCCCATTTTGGCCTTTATAATCTGCTCGTCTGCCCTTTTTAGTTTACCATTCTTTAACCTTAGTTTGACTCAATTTCTTTGTTTTAATTATCTCATCAACTACTTTGTACTTTGGACATCATATTCTAGCTCAAGTTGCCATTCCCCGTGGACTTAATTCTGATATTCAGAAATTAGCTCAGGGGCATATTTCTTTTACCTGTCATTCTGGAATCAGGTGATACATAGTTATTTTTTTTAAAAGGGTATATTTGAATGGAGAACAAATTGCAGGAGTTGAGACCCTAAAGCTTAGGGCAATCTCAAACACATGTGGCTTTTAGAATTTTGCACGATCCCCCAAATTTTTAGATAGACGTTTATACCTCCTAGACCACTAATAAGAATATTGGCTATTGTTAGAAAGTTCTGGGTAATTTCTATAGCAGCTTCATATTTAAGAGACAGGAGATTGCCAACAGCCAGTGGTATTTTTCTCCCATTCATTGGAACATAAGTGAAGTCTCAGGAATGGTCTAAAAGTCACCCAAGGTCACATAGCTTGACAAGACAGAGTATTAGAGTCCAAGTCTTTGGTTCCAGTAGTCCCTCCTGCTTCCACCCCTCCTCTTGGGATTGTCATTATTTAGGAAGCCATAAGAAGGGTCCACCAGATTACTCCCGTGACACTGAGACAATCCACTGCTAATTAGGCCGAACAATGTTCCAATTTCCAAATCTAGTTTGCTAAGGAGCACAGCCTAGTCCAGGATGTGTAGAGGTAAAAATATATTGCTGTGTATTATATTTTTAATTTATACAATAAGATATATTTGATTTAGAGATGTTTCCTCTAAGTTGATAAACTAGTAATGATCAATATGCCCATCCTTTTATTAATATTTAATTGCCATGAATTTGGGTAAAAGTTAGAAATGGGGACAGTATGTCCACCTCGAATAGTGAAATTTAATTTAAGATATGGTTTGGATTAAACCAACACATGGTTGGGTTTTCCCAACTTAAATCCGCCTTACAGCTTATTCTCAATTACCAAATGAAAATTTCAGTGTAGGTACCTCCTCTGTTATCACCTGTTGACTTAGGAACCCCCTATCTGCATAGCAGATGGAAGGCACACTGGCCCCACCCTCTCCTTAGTCTGGGCAGGAGCCTGGCTGTGCAGGCTGATGATGGCACCTGGTGATGGTTCCTATTTCTATGACTCCTACCCCAGCATAGCCCAGGGCTGTTTCTGGGATCCCTATTATCTGTTCCATCACTTTCTTTCTTTTCTTTTCTTTTTTTCTATTTCTAGAATATCATGTTTTAATCATCTTACTGCTAGAATTTATGTATATTTCCAAGCAAATTGTTTAATAGATGATCTCATTGGAAGCACAGCACATGAAGATTGCAATATTTTGTTTCCAGAATGTTTCCATGCTGATATTCTTATTTTTTGAGATAAGTTAGTATTTTTACTTTTTAAAATTTTTTTTTAAATTTTTAATTTTTTTATTTCAGGGCATCATGAGGGTACAAACATTTTGGTTACATTTTATGTCCTTGCACTTTCTGTCCTCCCTGCATTCTGCCTCTGCTTCCCAGGCATTCATCACTCACCTTGCATCTAAGAATGAAGGGCCTTGACACACCTCTTGCTGGCAGTTGCTTAGAGGTGTAAACTTCTCCTCCTTCTTCTCTGCAGCCCTTGCTCTCAGCTTTGACTGTGTATTTGCATTTGTTAAGCGCATGTGATTGCCTCCTGGACCTGTGATTTTGACTTCCTAGTTTTGAACCATGTTATTCCTTAGGCCACGGCTTGAAGTCACTCTCTGGTTCTTTTCTTTCTTGCTGCTTCAGGACATGGTTACATTCTAGGCAGGTCCAACCCATAGGCTCCTGGTTTCTGTTCACCATTAACAAGATTTCCTCCTTGTTGGTGACCTTCTCTGTGCACCATATGTGCACTCCATCCTTCAAGGAAAAATTTTTGTAATCCCCATTTTTGCAAAAATTCAGATACTATGTAAGAAAGATAGCCTTCACCTCATTATAAGAAGTCAGTATATTAGCCAGGCACCATGACTGTGACTCATGCCTATAATCTCAGCACTTTGGGAGGCTGAGGCAGGAGAATTGATTGAGGCCAGGAGTTCAAGACCAGCCTCAGCAAGAGCAAGGCCCCATCTGTATAAAAAAATACAAATATTATCCAGGTGTGGTGATGCACACCTGTATTCCCAGCTACATGGGAGGTTGAGGCAGGAGGATTTCCTGAGCTAATGAGTTTGAGATTATCTGGGCAACAGATGAGATCCTTCCTCAAAAAAACACAAAAAACAAAAACCAAAAAGAAACCAGTATAATGTTACTATTAAATATAGGTAATAATATCATAAATTCACTAATAGGTATAAAAGTAAAGTCCTATATTAAATATTAATAAATCAAGTCCAGCAATGCATTAAAATTAATGTATCACAAAAAAGTAGACCTTGGCTAAAGGATGAAAGAATGGTGCAACATTAGAATGTCTATTGATGTGATTAATACATTACCGGATTAAGCAAAAACCATATTAAAGTCTCAGTAGATAAAGACAAAAACATTAAGTAATATACAACATTATTTATTGTAAAAACTTTTAGCTCACTATAAATGAGGAGACTTCCTTATTTGGTTAAACAGTTTCTTTATACTATGAAACAAGTAAAATACTTAAGATTCATCTATTTGAAGTCAGGAACAAGAGATAAGGACCCCTGCTATTATTGCTACTATTCATCAATGTGTTGGAGATTCTAGATAACACAATAAGACTATTATAATAAACAGTTATTAATATTATAAAGGAAGAACTGACATTGTATATAAACAATATTATTTTTCTATATAGAAAAGTGCAAGACAACCTAGAGAAATTATTAAAATTAATTAAAAACTTCAGCAAATTTGATAGCTATAAAACTAATATAAAAATAGTATGAAATCCCCCAAATGCCCTATATATCCCACATTACTAATGAGTTACTTAGTAATGAGTCTAACAAAAGAAAAATTCTAAATTAAGAGAGATTATTATGTTTAACTGGGAAGTCTTAACAGTATAAATAATTAGATTTACAAAATAAATTATATGTCAGCTAAAATCCCCAAAGGATTTTTTTCTTGAATTGGACATATTAATTCTAAAATATTAGGATACATAAACCAACAATAGAAATCACAAAACAGACCCATGTATATATGTGAATTTGATGTATGACACAGGTAGCACTACAAGCTAGTACAGAAATGATGGACACGTGTAGCTTTGGGACCAAAGGATACTCACATGGGAAAAGTAACTAGGAAAACCACACTTTCAGATGGATTACAGTTATTGCTAAGAAAAGTAAAACTCCCAAATGTTTAGAAAATACAGAATAATCTGCTGATAACATTTGCATAGAAAATATTTTCTTAAATAAGATAAAACAATTACAAATAAAAATTAGAATAAATTTGACTTACCAAAGTTATAAATTTCAGTGTAACAAAACCACTAATAAAAGTTGAAAGAATAGCAGCATGTTGGCAAAATCTGTTTGCAACACAAATCTAAGGGAAATGAATAGTGGTGGCATTATATGTAGAATACCTAGTATTAAAGAAGAACAATAACAGTAAGAAATAAGCAGAAGAATATAAGCAGATTGTTGACATAAGTAGAAATCTGAATGAGCAATGATGATATGATAAGGTACACAACTTTAGTAGAAAACAGAGGCTTGAAAGTTAGAGATGATTCAAAGAAACTCAGGCCCATTTCACATTATAAGGATGTCCACAGAACAGTGCTTATAATTATGGAAAATTATAAGTAATCTGCATATCTTTCATAATGGATAGAATAATACATAGCAATCAAAAAAACAGACCATCCATACACGTGTCAACATGAACATCTTGAAAAGGCAAAACAATGCATTCACATTCTAAGTAAACAAACAAAACATAGTATTGACTAGAAAGGCCAACCTGTTGAATGAAAAATGCAATGTGGCAAATTTATTTATATTAAAATACACAACCAAGATTGTAGATCCAGATGTGTTAAAATCAGAAAAATAATGCATGGACATGATAAACATCACATTACTGTTGGGGAAGAAAAGAGGACTAGGAACAGGGTGGGGCCTCTGCTGTGCTTTGATGCTGATGTGGGAGAGAATTGTGAGGAGCTTGGCTGATTATTGGAGCCATGGCCCAGACCAGGCACAGCTCCTCCTGTTTTCCTGGGGTCATGCATCTCAGAGGGAGAGGGAATGGGCTGTCCTAAGACATCAGCTCAGATGGGCGACTCAAATGGTGGTGCCTGCTATTCTCCTCACCCCAGGAGCTCTGCTCTAGATAGCTGAGTGGGAATCCATTCTAGAAACAATTCTTACTATTATACATGTCATGAATCTAAGGGGAAACCACTCTCTTGAATTCTCTGAGCATCAGTTGTGAGCTCCTTGTCTCTCTGGTCTCTCTGGATCCCCCATGACCAGACTTCTCCCCACACCAAGCTTCCACTGCCAACTTGTTTATTGACTTCTCAAGATTTTTTCCATGTACTCCCTGCCCCACCCCATCGTATTTTTTCAGGTATTTTCTACACAATCCCTATTGTTAGCTTTAAGGGAGATTGCACAAAAGCTTTTATGTGAGAGATTATCTATAATTTAGAACATGGTTATATGTATATAAATACTTGAGTTTCACTGAGGTCTGGTGGAGGGGGAAGACTGTATGGGTGGGTAAGTGGGTTGGAGGGTATTGCTGGCATGCTGTGACCTTGAGTGTCATTAAGGTGTTGGTTGAAGAACGAAATCCCAATATTAGCTGCTATGAAGGTTATCTCCCCATAACATACATTTCTGTATCAATAACATACATGATGAATAGATATGGCCAACCTGCATGACTTAGTTTCTCTGTTACCCTCTTCATATATAACACTTTCATTGTAAGGAGAATGTTCAAAATCTACCATGGTGAAGGTAAGCAGGGGAAGGTGTAGGTCAGGGGTGGGCAAACTTCTGTGAAAGACCAAGTAGTAAATATTTGGGGTTTATATTTTGTACCACTTGCAACCACTCATCTCTGTCACTGTTGCGCAAAAGAAGCCAACGACTATAACTAAAGAAATGGGTACAGCTGTATTCCAATAAAAACTTCTTTACGAAAACAGATTTGGGCAGTGGGCTGTAGGAAGATAGGAGGACTCCTCCCAAGTCTTACTCCCTGGAGTCCTGGGGTGGGTGCCCTAAGTATAGGAGTTGGAAGGAAAAGAAGCCAAATAAGGAATTTCTTTTAATCAGGGTTCTCCCGAGAGACAGAACCAAGGGGAGATATATATATACACATACATAGATGTGTGTATATATATATATATACACACACACACACATATACATAGATGTATAGGATAAACATGTATATATGTGTATATATACACACAGGCATATATACACACACACATAGCTATATATGTATATAACTAATTATATAAACTAATATAAACTATATATATATATATATATAGAGAGAGAGAGAGAGAGAAAGAGAGAGAGGGGGAGAGAGAGATGAAAAGAATTTATTAGGGGAATTAGTTTATTTGATTATGGATGCTCAGGAGTCCCATGATAGACTGCAAGCTAGAAAACTAGGAAAACTAGCATGGCTCAGTCCAAGTCCTAAGGCCTTGAGACCAAAGGAAGACAAACTGACAGTGAGATTCTCAGTCCAAGACCCAAAGCCCAGTAGCCCAGGGGGCTGCTGGTGTGAGCCCTAGAGTCCAGGGGCAGGAGAAGTAGTGCATCTGGGTTCTGGAAGAGAGAAAAAATTGGCTCTTTTACTTTTTGTTCCACTCAAGACCCAAGTTTATTGGATGATGCCCACCCATCTCCTCCAGAATCACCCTCATAGACACGCCTGGGCAGCTCAATCATTCTAATCAAAATCAATACCACCAGGGTTTCCTTTTCAACAGAAGAGGGGAGGGCTGGATGCCTACAGAAGCATTGGCAATAAATACTGCTTTATCAGCCATCTGAGCATCCCTTAATCCAGTCAAGTTGATATCCCAAACCAACCATCATAGAACTTAAGAAGAGCTAATTTTTCTGAGTTAGGAAATACAAAGATCAAATGCAGGAAATTAGCTTTTAGTTTTAAAAAAAGATGCAGAAACAAAACAAAACAAACAAACAAAAAACCTATTCCCAGCTGGCTGAGGCCCAGGAAGAAAATCATCTGACTGTTATTTGGGAGATGCAGAGCAAATGGTTTCTAGAAAGACTCATTGAACATTTGCAGGAAGAGAAGCATGTAGAAGTCAAACCAAATTTGTAAAAGGACTGGAGTGAAAGAGAGAGCTTTACTTTTCAGTTGTGCAGCACGGTTCTGTCTGAAATGAAGCTCTGAGCCATCACATTTCCTGCTCAGACTGGTTCCATTTTCACAATGTGACCTCTTCAGAGAGCAAAATCAATAATGTGTCTGTCTCAAAAACTCTGGCTGTCATATTTTTTAGGGCTTATCATGATTTTTATAAAAACAGCAATAAATGTCCAGATAAATGAGCCGTTCTAAATAAAATGCATTTTCTTAAACCATCTGAGGCCAATCCCCAAACTGGTCATTTATCAGATAAGCCATGACTAACATCAACTCGAAGGTTTGGTTTGCCAGGAACAACATCAACAGACTGGCTAATTAGCTATGATGCTAAATTAAAATAAGAATTTCAATCCGTCGAGTTTCTTCTCTTATGTGAATAAATTTAGTCGATATGGCATTTTTGTTCCTGGGTAATTTCAGCCTTGTGGATCATCTTATGGACACTAAAGGCCTTGAGATAGCTTTCCTATGGCTGTGTGGAGCATGCAGACCCAGACTTAAGACACCAGAAGCAAGAAGAGGCAAGGGGGCGGGGAGGGAGAGAGAAGAGAGACAGGACTGATGACCTTATTTGCAGTCCTAGATTCAAATATCCCTGAAACCAATTTAGGTCTTGGGATTCTAGTTATATAAACTAATACAAGTTATTGAGGTATAGCTGACGTTATAAGACAGCCACATATTAAGTGTACAGTTTGATATATTTTGGCAAATGCATAGACTCTTGTAACCCACCACCTCTTTCAAGACATAAAACATTTTCATAACCTCGTAAAGTTCCTCTGTGTCCCATTTATAACAATTCCCCTGCTCCACCCCAAAAGCAACCACTGTTCTTATTTCTATCTCCATTGATAAGTTTTGACTATTCTTAAACTTCATATAATAGAATCATTGAATGGTTTTTTATGTCTATTGTTTCACTCAATATATGTTTTTAAGATTCATGTATGTTGTTGCATGTAGGAGTAGCTAGTTCTTTTTTATTGTTGAGTTGTACTTTACTGTATGAATATGCTACAATTTGTTTACCCATTTACCTGTTGATTGAAACTGAGTTATTTTGGGGTTTTGGTGATTATGAACAAAGTTGATGTGAACATTCTAACATCCTTACACAAGTTTTTTTGTGGGCATATTATTTTCAATTGTGAATAATATAAATTCTTAGCAGTGTAATTCCTGTTTCATGGAATGAGTTGTATAGCTATGGTTATTAGAAATTGCCAGTTTTCAAATAAGTTATATCGTCTTCCACTCCTCTAGCAATATATGCTTGTCAACATTTAGTATTGTTAGTTTTTTTCATTTCAGGCATTCTGTCTATGAAAGTCCTTTGCCCATTTTAAAACCTTGGTTTGTTTGTATTTTTTGTAATGGTTTGTAGAATTCTTTTATGTGCTGGCTATGAGCCCTTTGTCAGACACTTAGCATATCATTCCCTGTTAATTTTAGCATTGTGGATTATTTCATGAGTTGCAAATATTTTCTTTTAGTATGTGACCTGTCCATTCATGTTCCTAAAGATGCCTTTTGATATTTGAAAGTTTTTAACTTTGATGAAGGCCAATGGTAGTGGGCATTATTGAGACCTAACTCAGCCCCCTTCTTTGATGATTCTCCCATGCCTCTGGTGATGTGAATGTTGGCCGTTAAAGGCTTAGGGCAACAGCCTTCTCAGGAGAATTGTCCTCCGGGAGCCATCTCATCTAGAAGTAAGTGGGAGGTCATACTCTCTTCTGGAGCAGCTTAGACAAATGACTGGCTAGTTTGGGGGTATAAAAGTCCTGTCCTCTGACCTTCATGTGGTATAATTCTGAAGTGTCATTTGTGTCCTACAGCTCCTTGTGGGGTCAGGCAGAGGTTGGTCAGGCAGACTCCAACTGAACTCACTTCTTTGCTGAGCTTCTTCCTCTGCTCATCTGCCCCCCTCACTTTCTTACAGATGCCTCTTGCAGTCACTCAATGTACGTCTCACACAAGAGTTGCCCTCTCAACCTCTGGCTGTAGAGAACTCAATCTAAAATAACCAATCCGCCAATATTTCTTTTATGCTTAGTTCCTTTTTTGTAGTCTGAGAAATCTCTGCCTACCCCACTACCCATGTCATGAAGATATTCTTTTATGTTTGCCTTTAGGGGAGTTATAATTTTAGCATTTACATTTAGGCCTGTTATCTATTTCACACAAGTTTTTGTGCATGATATAAGATAAGGGTCAAGTTTTATTTTATTTTTTCATAATAACATTTCAGCACCTTGTTTTTCCTAAATGAATTAATTGTATTAGCACCACTATAAAAAAATCAATTGACCATATATTTGTGTAACATTTATTTTTATTTTGTTTTTAACTAGCTTGGCATGGTTTTCTATTTCTTAGAGCTGAACAGTCCTGGCTAATTTAGAGTCTCCCTTTTATTTGGCACTCCATCTACTGTTACCAGATTTAGCAAATAAAATATAGGACACTGAACTAGTATGTTTTCTGCTACTATAACAGAATCCCAAAGACTGGGTAATTTATAAAGAATAGAAGTTTATTTCTATGACACTGCATCTGGGGAGGACCTTCTTGCCACATTGTCCCATGGTGGAAATTACCATGTGAGACAGAGAAGAAAAAGGGATCAGATTCCCACAATAACTAACCCACTCCAGCAATAATCACAATCATCCACTCAGGAGGGCAGAGCCCTCACAACCTAATCAGCTCTTAAAGTTCCCACCTGTTAATGCAGTCACCATGGCAATTAAATTCCAACATGAGTTTCGGAGGGGGCATTCAAACCACAGCACAGGACAAGTTAAATTTGAACTTCAGATACACAATACATATTTTTTTAGTATAAATATGTCCCATGAAATATTTGGAACATGCATTAATAAATTACTAATGTATTTCTGAATTTGGAATGTAAGTGGGCATCCTGTATTTTATCTGACAACTCTACTTCTCACCTGACATTGAATTCTGACGTTCTGCATCTCCTCGCTGCCTCCTGTTTGGCCTTCTTCTATCTTACCTCTCTGCTTACCTGCAAGATGAGGCTTTCCAAACCTCTCCACTCTGCTGGTCTCAGTCCTCCTGTCTGGGAGGCTGGATGGACAATTCACACTCTTATCACAATCTTCCACTCTCTAGGCTGTCAGCTACTGAAGCAACTTGATTATGTTTTAAATAATGTTTCACTTCTGAGGTGCGAATTCAATGTTATTGGCTGTCAGACCAGACAGAGATGTGTTGTGACTTCCTGACTCTTGAGAGAAGTGGGGGTAGGTTAGGTCACGTCTCATATCCTCACACCTGAAACTATGTGACTAGGTCTAAAGCTGCTACCTTTGACTACTGGATAGGGCCAAACTATCGGATTTGGGGGAAATTTGATCTGTGATCTTGACACCACAAGGACTAATTTGTGAGTTGCTGGGAACACGCCTTTCCTTCCCTGCACACAGGCATTACAAGACCCCAGCCACGGAGTGGGAGGACTGGAATTCTCTTCACAGGCTCTGTGAGAGAGGAACTGTGTGAAGAGCAGGCATGTGGGGAGGGAGGCAGGAATCACAAGCCCACAGCCCATCCCACAATAACATTCTTTTCCTTCCTAGAAAACAGGGATTTCAAGGTACAGATGTTCTTTTCCATGGAACACTGCCTGACTGTCTAACATGGGATGAACCGAATGTGGAACCATAAACGGTAATAAGCCAAAGGCTCATTATGGATTCTTGGTGACAGAGGCAAATTTCCTGCAAAACCAATCACACTTAAATTTAGGGGCCCTCCTGTGCCTGGGTCCCTGTGAATGTTGGGAGGTGCTGGGAGTTAAGGCCCGTCCCAGTGAGGAGGAAGTGAACTTGTACAGTAAGCCACTATTCTGGAAGTGGCATTTCTAGCAAAATGCCTAAAGCTACTGCAGAAAAATGGCACTGAAATTCCAAGTCTAAAATAACTTGTTGGGATTTCTTCTCTTATTCTAAATAACTATTTCCATTTATAACTAGTTTTTTATTAGTAATTAATTTGTTTTTCTTTCTTTTAGAAGGTCCCTCAAAATGTGTGAGTTTCATGCTCCACAAAGCCTGAACCTTACTCTTCTCATTGCTGTGAGGGCAAGGACAGGAATGTGTATGGATTTGGGATTCATGATCTTGAACTTGGTGGAAACTTTGCTCACCTGGTTTATCAATCTGTCTCAGCACCTTCAGACCAGTCCCTAGTAATCCACATGGAACAACAGATCCAAGATCAGGATTTATTTATGTTTCCCTAAGAAGAGAGCACTCCAAAAACACCTCTTCCTGCTCTGCTAGGCCAGTGCATACTCTTGCCCCTCCCAAAACATTTTTAACTACGGCTCCTGAACCAGTGATTCAAGTCACATATGTGTGAACCAAAATTACTGTGTTTCTGTAAAAGGAATCCAGAAGTAAGACTACATGAACTAGAATTTTGTATAAAAACATACACAAAATAAAGATTTTGGTCTACTCCCTTTAAGGGACTATTTGCACAGGCTAATATAGTTTGCGTGTTTATTAACTAAAGAACAGAACACCAATGATTGATATGCAAAAAATATGTAAAGTTATGCCCTACTTTATGAATATTTAATATAGCTTCTAAAACAAACTGTTATGTAAAACCTAAACTAAAAAAAAAGAAATCTCTTGAAGTAAATTATTCTTATTCCAGAATGCTATTTGGCAGAGTTTTTAAATTGAGTTCCCTTAGTTCTTTAAAAAAAAAATGGTTTTGATTAACCATAAATGTATTTCTGATGAATTTTGAGAAACAGATTTTATAAATAAATTGTAATATATTTACATTTAGCCTCTTCTAAAAATAGTTGGTTTATTACCAAAATTAAGAAATTATATGTTTTATCTTGTTCTGGCTAGAACTGTTAAGCAATTACAGAAGTTTGGAAAGTTAGTTTTTAAAATTTTGCTTAAAGTTTTTACTGTGATCTTATTTGTATCACCTCCCCCACCACAAATCATTCAACTAATGTATAATTATTTTAAGCTAGGGTTATTACTTAGGAAACAGAGTAAAAATATTCTGGACTATCATTAAAATTTTCTTCTATGATTAATTTCTTTATATGTATTAATACAACCTCCTCTTTATTCTACTTCGTAAAACATACTTATATACGTTGTATCATTTAATCTTCACAACAATCTTATTATATAAATGGCAGTAAGTTTTTCTTTATTTTAGAAGTCAAATATCTTAAAAGTAGATGACACAGAATTGGGCCTTGGATTTCCAATGTCTATCTTGGAACTCTTTCTACTGAATTGTATGTGTCACCTTTTCTTTCCCTTTATCCTCCGCTTCCTCATCTTGACCTCTTGGTATGTACATGCTAACTATGTGATCAAAATTAGAAATTAATATAGACATTGCCTTTGGTGATTTTATAGCCATCTAGTTGGTATGTGAGATATATATATATATATATTCACATATATATATACACAAATATGGATGTATACATATACACACTAATCATTGCAAGACCATGCAAAATGGCACATCAAGAGTTGTCTCAAGATGTGATTTACATATTTATTTTGAAAAATTATTTAGTGCCTAACTGTCTAAGGGCTGAATGAAACCTACTGATAAGAGATCTTGCTGAAATTTTAAAGAGAAAAACGAGACATTTGGGTTGGTGAATGAGAAAAACACAACCTTCTTGAATCTTTATAAATCTTCATGAATCTTTAAGTAGAGTGAGACCAGAATAGGCAGAGAGAAATCGACAGGTCATCAAGAGGGAGAAGTTTAGAGTTAACAAAGAACATGGGTACTTTGGGCACAGGTAAAGCTATTTGACTACTAGAGAAGACGAGTTTGGTAGAACAGTTTGTATTTGGATACAGAAACAGGCACAAATTGTGAAGGTCCTCATATTCTACAGTAAAAACAATTTTTAAAATATTGATAATGCTCAGCATTCTACAATTGACTCTTTGTTATTATCTACACAGACGGTTTTTGAGGGTTATTGATCCCTTTGAGAATCTGTTTTATATAATCAATTTCCCCATATTAATGTATTTGTAAGAATGCATAATTTCACAAGAGTTTTAGTGGGCTTGAATTCCCCTAAAGCCCATATGAGGACCTCTAGGTTTAGGAACACTTCCTGGACACTCTAGCCAGAAACTAAATCTCTTTTCTGAACTCCAGATCTATGTGTTCAGTTGCTTGGTAGACACTTACACTCTGATGCTCCAAACGAGATTAATTATGTGTCCGAAATAATCTGTTTCCCTGACATTTCATGACAGAATCATTCATTACACTTCACTGCAGAAAATGGCAGGAAGGGAGACCATTCACATAGCCACTCAAGTTAGAAATGCAGTAGACACTCTTGGCTCCACCTCCTCCTTTCTTTCCACTTCTAGCTAATTATTCAGATAATGCTTCTTTACATGCAGAGGGTCCTTCATGTTTATGGGTTTTATCTTTTTCACCTGGATTGCCACAACAGCTTTCCAGCTCTGGTTTCTGCCTTCAATCTTGCTTGTGCCTTCCAGTTCATTCTCCATGTTGTTGGAAGAGTCACTCTAGTAACACTAATAACAAATCTGGATAACATCGTTCACCTGCTGAAAATTCTTCAATGATTCCTTCATTGTTTTAAAGAATACAATTTACACTCAATTACATGATATGATGTGGTTTGGCTTCTATCTTCCTTGCTGGCTTCTGTCTTTCTTAGCCTCATGTCTCAGTACTGCTATTTTTTTTCTTGTCCAAAATATGTTAAGACTAAGCCTTCTTCACCTGCCAATACAAATTCATCCACAGAGATCCTGCCCTTGAATCATGTTCTTGGGCACCTTTTCCTCACCTCTTTAATCCCAGTGAGGTGCTAGTCCTCTGCACTCCCATAGTGCTCTGATTAAACTCCAATAGGATACTTTTTACATCAGAATTTCCTGTTTCCTGTCTGTCTCTTCCTAAGGTTGTGGCTCACTTAAGGCCTGGTGAGATTCCTTAGATTTACCGGTACAATGTCTGGAGAACATACATTTGGTAAATATCCAGAAAGTGGACATAGGAATGAATACATTCTGTTGACAGGTAGTTTTCAAACTGTTCCCAAGGTGCTCCCAAGAACACTTTAGTAATACCACAAACAATGAAGTATTTTCTTGTAAACAATAAAAATGTAAACTACCTGAAGAAACCGTTTATTTCCTTTTGTTAATTTCCTTTCTTTTTTACAAGTTCTGTAATATTTTATTTGCCAAAAAAGTTACACCCTAAAAAATGTTTCTGTAGGCAATTAAGATATATTTTTGAGCTAGGGACCAACATAATGATAACACTATTTTAGCAAGAGTACCTTGGCATCATGAGCAATATGCATTAAGGCAAAGAACGGATTTAGTCAGAAATACAGATTAACACGGCTTTTTTATTTAAGTCCAATAAAATGTACATTTATCTTTTAAACATTTCTTTTTGGCTCTATCAGAGGGCTTTGGATTATCACAGCAAGCAATTTTGTTCATCTTCCTATCTTGGTCTTATATGGTGAAGTTCAGCTCTCTAAAAGTTGACAATGCCACTAATTCAGTATTTTCAAAAAAAGAGAAAAGAGAGAAAAATCTCCTCTGAATATGTTCTAAAAATGCAATTTCTACCTTTAAAAAACTGAACACTCACCTGTAGTTTATTGTCTAAAAGTTTCAAAAGAGTAGGCCAGATTTTATGTGCTGAATAAAATGCCATTGACATTTCACATTCCTTAATTCTGAAGTACGCAAAAGTGGAATGGTCTTCCCCAGAAGGAAAGCTCTCTCTTACACTTACGTGTTCAAAAACAAACAAAAATTCCCTCCTGGATGATCATCTAAAAAGTCCCAGTCTATAGAAAATATATACTCTGACTTTTAAATGTCGACCAGCCTTGGAAATCTATATGACATAAACTTTTGCCAAAAAATCAATCTTGAGTTATGATTTGATTAGCAGAAAATTGCTATCACATTTGTTTCTACATTTGTCTACCTCATGTCCTTTTCATTCATAGGCTGGCTGATTCAAACCTTCTTTAAAAACTCCCTGAGAAAGTCTGTGACATTAAAATGTCCTTTGATGCTCTTTCACTAAGCAGTGAATATTAACAGTTATGGTGACCCTGTTCCCTAATGTGTCTCAGCAGGATCAATAGCAGTTAAGTGCCACTGTTTTACAATTAAAAAGGGGATCATTTTAAATTTAAAAGCTCATAGCTAATTTTCTTCTTGGCACTTAATGGCATAATTCATTTTTGAAAAACCTCATTGGGAGAACATCCACTTTTTTTTTTTTTTTGGT
>VSMD01107705.1:0-99505 GCA_008750895.1 Mirza zaza
TTCAGCTCTAAGAAACAATGGTGATATAGCACATCTAATATTTTCCTGGTTAGAGCTGGAACCCATACTACTAAGTGAAGTATCCCAAGAATGGAAAAACAAGAACCACAGATACTCACCAGCAAACTGGTATTAACTGAGCAGCACCTAAGTGGACACATAGGTACTACAATAATAGTGTATTGGACAGGGGGACGGGGGGGGGGATGGGTAGATACATATATAATGAGTGAGAAGTGCACCGTCTGGGGGATGGTTATGCTGGAGACTCAGACTTGTGGGGGGAGGGGGGAAAAGGGCAGTTATTGAAACCTTAAAATCTGTATCCCCATCATATGCCGAAATAAAAAAAATAAATAAATAAAGTCATGCATGATTACAACTGGTATAGAATATTGTACCTCTCTTACGAATGGTAAAATGTAGGTTAAATTTCCAGTTTTCTCTGCTACTTAACTTCTAAAGTAGTTATTAATTAAAGAAGTAAATTAAGATATATTAACTAAATTCTTGAATATGAAAATGAAGTCTAAAACTCTTTATTAGGACATTATTCAATTCTCCAATGCTTCTTAATAAATTATTTTATCTTTTGAAAAAAAAAAAAAAAAAGATAAATGAAGTGATTGAATATCCCAATTACTCTGATTTGATCATTATGCATTGTATAAATATCAAAATATGGCATGTATCCCAAAAATATTTACAACTCTTATATATCAAGAAAATGCACAATCACAGATGATTCTTGGTTTTAACTGCCAATAATTTATTGCTATCATTTAGTGGTTTCTACTTCCTCCTCTATAAACTTTTACATAAAAAGTTAATTTCGGTTTATAGAAAAGAAAAAAGAATAAGTTGTAATATAGAAGTAAAAAGAAAGAGAGTTCTTTCAAGATCAAGATACATAATTATCAAAAAAGTATTCCTTGCCACAAAACTAAACTCAGATAATAACAAAAAAATAGTGTTTTTATGTAAATTAAGCACCATTTCTTGCTTTTTGATAATTCTTATCAAGCCCACAAAACCCATTTGTTCAGAAAAGGAATAATACATTTCATCTTTAACTCAACTAGAAATCTTTATTTTCTTTTTGTGTTTAAAATAAGAATCCAGGAAAAAAGTCTACGAAGGTTTTTGGCATGCAATACTTGGCATTTTGAAAGTAGCTTGTAGAATTTCTGAGCTTACTGGGAGAATCAAAACATACCTTATTAGTGAATTCTAAATCAACTTAAATAGATCACCAGGATATGTACCTATAATTTGCTGTGCTATTCATGGGAATCAATATATAGGTTCTGAGGATTTGATGTATTGACATACATATGTCTGATAAGTAGAAAAAATCTATTTTCACCTAACAACTGAGAAAAACGTCAATATCTGACAAAGAACAAACAGTAGGGATCATAAACTCTTATCTGCCAGTAATGTATATGTTCTTATACTTTATGATACCCTAGAAAAAATTCACAGTTGTAGAGAATGTGATAAAAAAAAAACACATGTGATGGCTAGAAGCCCTCAATTTCACAGTTCCATAGTGTTTGTTACTAACTCACAAATATATCAAAAGTCTTGACCAACTCTGATTTGAGATCAAAATGTGGATGAAGAAAAGAATGTTTTAGGATTCAGAAACCTGAAAAAAAAAAGTTGTTCCAATACAAGTTAAGTAAATCTATATCATGCCAACATTAAAAACAAAGTATGGAAAAACTATGTTTTTGAATGCAAAATTAAGGGAGTTACTTATATTTAATATATATGTAACAGTACATACATACCCAATACTCACAAACCCAAAAGTAAGAGAAATCCTCATTGATTTTTTAGGATGAAGCTCTCCTACAATCTCAGAGGGAATTTTAAATAATACCAATCTCATACAGAAGTATAACAATAAGGGGCTGTGTGCAGTGGCTCATGCCTATAATCCTATCACTCTGGGATGCCAAGGCAGGAGGATTGCTTGAGGTCAGGAGTTTGAGACCCTATCTAAAGTTTGAGACCCTATCTAAAAAAGAAAAAGAAAGAAACAATCAGGTATTCTGAATTTTGGAAAAGAATACAAGTATCTTTTCTGAGTATTAAAAAAAATTTTTTAAATGACTAATACCACATATCATCCTGGATAAATGTTGACTTTTTTCAATTTTACCAAATATCTACTGAGTTTTGGTGATAAGAACAGATTTTTGCCCTTCAAAAAAATTTAAAAATGAGAAACATGATTATTTTATAGGCATCAAATCAGACAAAAGGTAATATGCCATCCCTTAGTGTGATATGAACAGAAGCATCTCATAGTATGTTTACATAAGGTAAGTTATATGAGCGTGGTGCTGTCATACCCCATCTAGTACTGTAAACCATAGACTTCAGGCAACATACAAGATAAACCAACATGTAATTTGTCATTTGGATGCAGGGACATTTCCCCTATAAGATCCATGGGAATAGATACCTGTAAAAATGAGTATTTGTTGCTGGATGCATCCTTGTAAATGTAGCAAATATAAGATTGCTATAGATTTTTTTTTTAATTGCTTCTCAGCCTTTTGGCCAAGATCAGGTATTATAGATTTTTACAGAGAACCTACTTATTTGGAGAAGAACAGTAATATCTTATTTTATCATTGATTTTTATTTTGTCTTTGATTTTATTTCATTTACATAACATATATATATACACACATATATACATATACAACAAATATATATACATGTCTACATACACGCCCGTATATAATTTTCTCTATATGCCAGGCACTTCTAAATATTTCGCAAATATTATGCACTTAAAATAAATACGTACACTTAAATAATGTACCACATATAATTACTATCAAAATTTCATCCAAAGAACTTTAGTGCTCTGCTCCTGAATATAACCCAGAGTGCAGGGTTTTATCAAGAACATGATTATGACTGATATCATGGAAATCTTAATGTAAATCATGCACTCTGTCAAGTACTTAATCTCTGGATCATTTGGGGTCCAGTCAAAAACCACTCCAGCTATTTTAACAGAATTTAATATAAATAATTTTTTAAGCAAGTCTTCAAATCTGAAAGACATGCAAAAAAACAAAGTATCATGAAAGTAGAAACTGCAGGATGCCGCTACCACCATTAGGAAAGAAAGAAAAGATGTGGGAATTATTAAAACTTTTATGTTCGGTAGAGGAACCCTACAGAGCTCAGACTGCTGATTTCTGCATCTCTAAGGGGTACCCTGGCTGTTTAAACTGTTAGGAAACGGAAACCTAAAATCACTGCTTCCAAGGTGAAAAAATATGGCTAGAGTGACGCTCACAGGAACTGGAAATAAAAAAGAGCAAGACAGCATGAAGCTGCCTGGAGAAGTTCCCCTCTGTCTCTTCCAGGCACCCTAACAGTTTCAAAATCACAGCCCCAGAATCCCAAAGCTGAGAAGAGCAGACCTAAGCCTGAGAGACAATACCTTCATAACTGGCATAGTGTCTGTTAAAATAAAGGGGCCTTCCTTTTGCTCTAACTTGAGTTTCGTATTAAAATGTAAATCCATGTGCTCTAATCCATTTCTCTGAGAAGAGGCAAGAGCCTCCTTAATATCATCACTCTAATCCCTGGAAACATCACAGTGTGGTTGACATCTTACTTGGTGCTCTCTGTATGACTTGCACAGCGTATATTATGTTCTTAACAAATATTGGTTGAATGAATGAACGTGTAAGAGTATACCTCTCAGCGTAACTCTGACTTCTTAATTCTCTTTAAACAATGAATTTTTCATCCCCTTTGATCACTGGGCTAAGATATAAATATTTATACTATAAAAACTATACCACCAGAGGAATATGAATTCAAAACTTCAGGAGCTCTGGTGTTCATTAATACAGTTAATATAGATTTTGCTTATTTCTCTCAAACTACAGAGAAGCATGAAGAAAGAAATTAAAACTCTCCTCCTTTGATTTCCTCTTAGATTAAACCCACTTTTCTGAAACCTGAAGGAAGCATCAAGCTGCTCTTTGGATTCTCCATCTGCATAAAAAATATAGATGTGCTATTAGACTTCATGCAAAAGAAATAAGAGATTATCTTCTCTTATTTTGGGCCTCGGCCTCATCAATTCATCCTCAATCTTTCTTGGGTGCCGCAGCACCCTCCAGACATAAGATACTCAAACATACACAGTAAATAAGTTGTTTTAGAGATAGTTCTGTTAAAATATCTCTGAAAAAGTAAGATATATGTTTTAAAATTCATTCGCTTTACATAGTTACATGTTTTCTATTTAGTTTATAACATTCAATGTGTTATCACTGAATATTCTTTTCCAAGAGCAGCTGATGCACAATTGAATATAAAATAAAAGGAGAGATTCATTGAAATAATAGTCTTCAAAAACTTTTTCCCCCTCTAGACATTTGAAAGAGTGATGTATAACCCATTTTTTTTTCTTCGTGTGAGTCTTCCAAGTTTTTCGCAAATTTTATTTGAGGACATTGTTTTGCAGAGATTTTAGGAGTCGGAATGTTTTAGCAGGAAACATCTCTGAAAATTAGAAAAACAATTCAGGTCTGAAGAACAAGATGTATAAATACATTTTAATGCATTATATGATCAATATTTAATAACAGTCATCCGTTTCATTTACAAAACATATGTTATACTGTTTTTTTCCTGACATTAATTGCATTATTAAGGGATTATGAAGGGGTATATTTATCATTTCTTTATTTCTCTGTGGTTCACCAGAAGCATGAAGCATGCTATTGTATAAGAGTGAGCAATCTCTGCTCACCAGGGTGTTGATAAGAATAGCAAGAAATGGGATGTCAGACTCTTTGGTAGTATAATCCCATGGGCAGTCCCTTGATTTTCTACAAAGAGTAGATCCACTTTACACAAGGCACTATGCCCTTAGAATTTAAGAAAAACAAATGTGCAATTTTAAAATCTAACTCTAAGTCAGTGTCATCCTGTGCACTGTAAGATTTGGTAGCCTCCCTGTCCTTTATCTACTAGATGCCAGTGGCATCCTTCTCCCCAAGTTATAACAGCAAAAATGTCTCCTGAGGAGTAAAATTGCCCTCAATTTGAGAACCACTGTCTTAGATGTTGACTATTTCCTTTCTATTCTTTCTATTTTTCTCATTTCCTTGTTTGGGACACATTATAGTATATAGGATTCAGATGATCTTCTTTCTAAATTATTTATTAGGTTGCTGATCCTGGAACATTGACCTTGGGTTAATCACAGGGCAAAACCTAGTTTAGAATTGGTGAAATTGCTCTTGCTGGAAACAATGACTGCATGGTAATTTCAATGATACTAGCCTTTATATTAGGGTAATTCTATGTATGCCTTAAATACCTGATACTTAAATCTATTTATTCTGAGAGTAGCGAACTAAATTATTCAGTATGATTTAATGTTGTGAATTTTCACTATAATCTTTTATTTTTATAAAATTAATACTTCATTAATGATGAACTATGTCTTTTTACTACGCCTGATTTAATAATACAATAAGTATTAACATAGCACAGAAAACTGACAGTTAAGACTACTTTCATTACTTCTGAGTTGATAACAGATAGTATATACAGGCCATCCCTTCATTATATATTTGGTATATGGAATTATACTTTTAGTCATGTTGAATGTAAATTCTTAGAAACTCATTACAAATGTCATCACTGCATAAGATATCAAACCTAAGGATATCAGCTATGAGTAGAAAAAATAAATGGTTGCAAAAATGACAACAAGGACAACAAAACCCTGCTGTGCTTTGAGAACTGTACTCAGGACAGCTGTCCTCTCTGAGCTAAAGCCTTAGGAGAAAATATTACAAGGATCACTGGATACATGAACCTGGTCATTTATTAACAACGTTTCTAATATTCTAGGTCATCTAATTATGACCCAAGAAATGAGAAAATAAACAAGTAAAAAGAGATAAGCTCTTATCATGACCAGCAAAAGAAAATTGAATCTAGGAGAATAAATGAAGAAATTTACCACTATAATTATAATTAGTACCATTATATTAAAAAGATGCACAATCCTTAAGAACCAAAAGTACATTAATCCTCATATAAATAGGTAACAGTTGATGATCACAACTGTAACTCAGCTTTGAAAATGGAACCTTTAGATCTTTTATTTCGTCAATGGATAAGACAGAACAAATTTGAACTCTAAAAGCAATGTATTTGTTGCAGTTAACAAAGACTTGAGGTTTCTAGTGGAAAAGAAATAAAAATAAATTTTATGAAGGTGCTAACCTAAATAAGTGTGTGTAAATTATTTGTTTCTTGTTTTTAATGTCTTTCTTCATAATCAAACCTTTTTAAAGGAAGGGCTATAACTTTGAGTAACCTGACTTACAAATCAGGAAAAAGTGGCAGACAGGGTGTAGCTGTAAATTCATCAAGGCATAAGACCAGATACCACATAGTACACTGTCATTTTAAAAATATATTAATCATTTACACACACACATGTCATGATACATTTGCCCAAACCTACAAAATGTACAACATAAAGAGTAAACCCCAATGTAAACTATGGTCTTTTGGTGATAATGATGAGTTGCAGGTTTATCAATTGTAACAAATGTACTATGCTGGTAGGGGATGTTGATGATGGGAGTGGCTATACATGTGTTAGGGGCAGGGGATACACGAGAAATCTCCATACCTTCCTCTCAAGTTTGCTGTGAACATAAAACTGTTTGAAAAAGATAGTCTTTAAAAATATATATTAATACATTTGTATTAGGAACCATTGAAACCATTGTAACTGAAGAGTATGGTTAATTCAAATTGATAATAATTTTGAGGCAATTATTAAATGTTACATGACAGGATACCATAACTAACTTTGGCTTCTTAACATTTATATCAATAACTTAGATGAGGCATATGCTTGGGGGAATGCTTTCCAAATGTGCCAACATTACAAAGTCAAGATGTCAGTGATGTCAAAGTCTGAATTCAAAAGGATAGTAGAAAATATAAAATAATTGGTACTGATTGATCAACACTTATGTGCATATATAGTAGTAACATTCATTGGGTATTAGGCAGGAGGGTGGGGGTTGGGGACTGGGTATATTCACACCTAATGGGTGTGTTGTACAGTCTGGGGGATGGGCATGCTTGCAGCTTTGACTTGGGCAGGGCAAAGGCAATATATGTAACCTAAACATTTGTACCCCCATAATATTCTGAAATTTAAGAAAAGGAAAAAAAATCTAATAGTAGGAAATTTGACAGGGATTATTAAGGTCCTGAACTCTAATCCAAAGATGCAACTTGGATCAACGAAGAATGGAGAAAATTGATTTAGGGGAAGCATATATGAGAATTACAGGATTAGTTGACTACAAATGCAATATATGACTTAACTATGTGATTTGTTTGCAAAGAACTAATGTGATACGAAGCCGTATTAACTTCTATTTTTCTTGATATTCTGATATCTAGAATGATATTGGTGATAATATTTCTTTACTCTGAATTGGGTAGACCTTATCAGGATAATTTTACGAGTTAGGAAAATAGTAAAGGGAACTTCATATCATGTCATTTGAGCAATGGTTGTGGAAACTCATAATGCCTGGAAAAATACAATTGCTACCCTCAGATATTTGAAGAGATATTATGTGGAAAAGAATCTAGATTTAATCTGTAGAGGTAACTCCCAAAGTTAGGCCCACTAGCCACAAGTTATTCCACCTAATTACAGCCTAATTTCTTGCCTGATAGCCTATAAGCTTGGACTTCTCAAGCAAATGAAAATCTAGACAAACACCAACAAGAAATTGGTACAATTGTTCTACTTTTAGTTACCTTAAAAGTGTTGTCACCTTGTAGAGAAAACCTTCAGGCATGTGCTGGAATGGTTTACTGTATTTATTAAACCTTTTATCTTAAACTCTATGCACTAGAATCTGTTATAGATGAAATTGTATTAACTCAAGGCAGATATCAGTTCCCTCCCTGATATAGCATGTGTACCTTGAAATTTTTGAGCCTCACAGTTGTTAAGAATGCACTATTGATGAATCATAACAGATTTTGGTGGAGATAAGGCTGAAGGTTTTTCTTGCATTTTTATTTTGATTTTAACCTTAATATCATATAATTTGGGAAGGAATAGATAGATTCCCTTTCTCTTAGACAGTAGAAAAACACCATTCTCTCAAAAACAAATGACATTGTTTTGTTAGGGAATAGCCCTATAAGAAAACTCATACTGCTTTTTTAATACAGACAGTAAGAAGAGGTATAAGCTAACTATTCCAGATTAATGCCATCATTGCAGGTAGACACATATCAGCTTTTAACTGCTTTAGAGCTGATAATTCTGTATGACAGAATGTCATTACTGTTACCTATCTGTACATTTAAAAAGTAGTTTATCTTTTTTTAATGTATTGTGGTAAAGGTACAATATAAGATCTATCCTCTTAACAAATTTTGGGCATACAATATGTTATGGTTGACTACAGGTAAATGTTGTACAGCACAAATCTCTAGAGCTTATTCACCTTACTTAACTGAAATATTATGCTTATTATGCCATTTCTCCCTTCCCCCAATTCCTGGTAATAACCATTCCAGTCTTTAATGCTATTTGACTATTTTAAAAAGGAATGGAAATTCTATCATCTTCCTCCCTTTTCTCTCTAAAAATAAAGCTTTACCAGTTTGTTTTCATCTGGGAGGGGAGTGTTTTCTTTTCTCTTGATTTTTCATATTCTGTTATTGGATATGAGAGGGGTCTGCTGCAACATCTGTCACCCCATTCATAGATCATCAGGGTTCATTAGGCTGATCTGGCTCACCACACCATGTGCATCCCTCCCCAAGCTGTACATCTGTAGAAGAGGATGACCTTCCCCAAGATAGAGGAGGACCCTTCTTTGGTCAAGTGTAGAGGAAAGAGCTGTGCTCTCCTGCTAGAACCTCCAAACAAGTTCTCTCGTATTCTGTGATATTCACTTATAGCTGTGGTCCTCAACCCCTGGGCTGTGGGGGACCAGTAGTGGTCTCGGGCCTTTTAGGACTGGGCTGCAGAGCTCCACCTCCCTGCCCTATGTGGAAAAATTGTATTGTATTCTGTGAAACTTAGGAAGGGTGGGGCACACAGCAGAAGGTTGGCAGCAAGAGAGTGAAGGTTCATCTGTATTTACAGCCACTTCCCATTGCTCGTGTCACTGCCTGAGCTCCACCTCCCCCACACACTCCACACCCCCTCTGTGGAAAAATGGTCTTTCATGAAACCTGTCCCTGTTGCCAAAAATGTTGGGGACCACTTTTTGTAGGACTAAATTACAAGTACTGTTAAAGAAAAGATGAATTAACTTTATCAGTTCATCTTTATCTTCCCTATAATGTTATGAAAAAGATAAATATTCAAAATATATATTTACTAAGAGAGCTTTAATTTAAATAAGTGGTAGAAATAAAAATGTTTAAAGTGTAATTTTAGATGGAAACTCAAGTTTTATTCCCCAAAGAACAATTTATTATCCCATAGAACTGATGAAATAAGAAAAAAACAACAAATTTCTCAAATCCCAAAACTGAATGAATCTTTTGGTTTCATAGGAAGTATGGACTCAAGCAATTGATTGCATGATATCTGTCAAAAGTTAACTGTTGATCTGGTGAACACTCAACTCTGTTTAGGGCCACCTGAATTTTATTTGTGAAGGGTTCTAAACTGAGAACAGGAAAGGGAAATTCTAAATTACTTTAGTTAGTGAGGCCCCATCAATGCTGAGCAGTTTTTCCTGCTGTAGCTGTTACCAAATGGTTTATACATGGAGCACTCAAAAGAGATTTATTTTTCATCTGGAGCTTAGAGAAATATACAATAGAGCAACAAATGACAAATGCCTTAATTGCTTAGGGGTATTATCATTCCTAATGTGACAGATCAAATCTGGAAGCTTAAAATAAGCTAAGCAAGCATTCACTTTGCTAAAGAGCATGAACCAAGTAATTGCTTACTTTTTTCAGAGTTCAGTGGAAAGTCAACTGTTAGAACAAAGTGATTTCAGCTTTGTCACTGAACAATAAATGTGCTCAATGAAGCTTCACTGGTTTTCTGTTATTCTTTTCTATGCCACTCTAAATAAAACAAAGATCAACTTCAGGGCACAAGTGGTGTTTTGGCACTAGGTTGGCACTGTTACAGAGAGTAAACTTTCATGTCTACTTCATCTGAAATTTTTCTTAAATGACTGTTTACTAGTGAGAAATGCCCTTAAAGTTAAAAGTATGCGTTCTGGACATATATCCATCACATTCAAGTTATAGAACATTGTAAACAACACTCACCTCTCTGTGCCACACCTGTAATAAAGTAAGGATGATGATGTTTGTGGTCATCTGCCTCCCAGGATTTCTATGTAGAACGCATCCATACAATCATGTGAAGGAAACTGGTAAATCAGCAAATTGATTGTAAATGTTAATAACCAAACTCTCTATGTTTGGGAAAGAGTCATAAGGAAAGAGTAACTAATATTCACTTGAATTCATACTATGCATCAGAAACATATTCAAATATCACTCAGATAATTATTGTATAGTACTTTCCTACTTTCCTAAATTTCTAGAGAGAATAGCAATCCTATATTAAAATCAAATGGCATTGAAAACTTCAAGTTGTATTACCACCATATGTTGGGTGGATATGATGATGCTTCTGTGGGTGTATCCTTACCTGCATGGCCAGTAAAAAGTACAGATTGAAGAATGAAGACTGCAGCAGGAATGGCAAAATCATGGTCCTGTGTTCTAGTGCAGTGGACAAGTGCAGACAGCCTAAAGCAAGTTTGTCTTTGTGTGAATCCTTGCTTCACTCCTTATCAGCTCTGTGATTTTAGGCAACATACCACTTTGTGCTCCTTCCTCAATTGAAAAAAAAAAAAAAATACTACCTTTCTCATGGGGTAGTTATGTGGATTAAATGACTATAGTAAGTACTTTTTTTTTTTTTTTGAGACAGAATCTTGCTCTCTTGCCCTGGGTAGAGTGTTGTGGTGTTGGCCTGGCTCATAGCAACCTCAAACTCCTGGGCTCAGGCAATCCTGCCCCAGCCTCCCGAGTAGCTGGGACTACAGGCACACACCACCATGCCCAGCTAATTTTTTTCTATTTTTGGTAGAGACAGGCTCTGACTCTTGCTCAGTATGGCCTTGAACTGACCTCATTGACCTCGAGTGATCCTCCTGCCTTGGCCTCCCAGAGTGCTAGGATTACAGGCGTGAGCCACTGTCCTCAGCCCTGTAGTAACTACTTTAAGAAAGAAAGAAAATTAAGTATTTTATGATTATTAGAGTTGCATAAAAATACATTAATTTCTCAAATATTATAAAATCTTCTTATAGAATAAAATAAGACAAAAATAAATAATGGGATCCATCATGCCTAGAATTATAATAGTAAAATTTATGTTTAAGAATATGCATAAAATTCTTTGAATGTATGGTTGGCATATCAGTAAGTGGCTATTTTCTGGGAATTTTCCAGCCATTTATCATGTTGATGTCCTCAGTTTCAAAGCATATGAATAAATCATTCTTTGAATTTTCACAGTATCTTTCTTTTAAAGTGCTCAAAAAATTTTTCAAACAAAGTCATTTATTCCCTAAACACCGAACATAATGGTACCTACCAGTCCCAAAACCTTAACAGTATTTTTTCTAAATGTCTTTGTTATCTATATTAATACCATTTGGAGATTTCTGCTTCTAAGTGAAGTCATACATCAGATGATACATAAAAATATGAACTAACAATTTCTAGTTACTGCTTTCTACTAGCAAGTAAGGCTGACAATGCAATTACAAATGATCAGAAAATCTGTTGGCTAAAAGAAATGTCCAGGATTTTACCAAAAACCTGTGATTAGTTCTTCAAGGAAGCTCATTTGTGACATGATACTAACATGGAGCATTATGATTAAGAAATAAAATTTCTTTATTATTAGACGATTACCACATCAAAAATTATGAGTGACCCATTTTTAAAGAAGTAAAAACATACTTCTCAGAAAAACTCAACTGAAAATGCATAATTTTAAAATTTGATGTTCAGAGAACAGTTTGGGATCTTTGAGTGGCACAGAGTCACACAGCTGTGTAACTGTTCTCAGAGAAGCAAGCAAAAGGGTGCAAGATCTTTCTTTCTTGCACATACATGATGACTTGGGCTGAGAGGGAGAGTTTTCTCCAGTTCTAATTGGAGTCATGCTTTGCTTTCTCAATGTATAAAATGCATTTTCTTCAGGAATTGAGATACAAACTGAAATGTAAGAGGCCAAGGGCTGTGTAACTAGCAATCTCTGCTTAGGAGACACCTAATTCAGATCTCTGCATCCCATCCTCTTGCTCTCCATGTGCACTGCCAGTGTGTTGGTTTGGGTGCTCATTACTTCTCATCTGGACTTTTTTCCCAATAGTCTTCTGAGCAATTTCTCTGCCTCCAGGAATGCCCACTCTCATTCTGTCTTCCAATTTTCATGAAAATTATCATTCTAAAATGTAAAGGTTTTTAATATCAGTGATTTAGAAAGAGCTTTTACAGATTGATTAAAAGCAACTCTATAGTAAAATAGGTAAATAATAATAGGCAATTGACAGATGAGCAATCCAAATGGTCAATGCATATGCAAAATGATGCTCAATCCTAGTACCAGGCAGAAAAAAAAATCAAATTGAAGGAATAATAATATCAACTTCTCCCTTTGATAAGGGAGAATAATCTGATGATTGACAAAACCTGAAAAGAATGATAATACCTAAAGGCTGTAAGCATACAAGGAAAAGTTACTCTCATACATTTCTGGTACAATATGAATTGCTACAGTCATTTCTAAAAAGAAATCTGGTAATATCTATTAAAATTAAAAATAAACTTATTATTCAACCCAACAGTCCCTCTTGTGAATTTAGTCTGAAATACTACCAATTAATAAAGATTTATTTGTAAGAAAATTTGTTACACCATCATTGGCAGTATCACAAACTGAAAAGACATTAAATGCCCATTGAGAGGGAAATGGTTGAATAAATTGTGGTATATTCATACTATAGGATATTATGCAGCAATTAAAAAGACTGAGTTGTCTCTATACCAGTTGATCTGGACAGTTTTTTTTTTCTTTTTTGGAGACAGAGTCTCCCTCCTGTCATCCTGGGCAGAGTGCAGTGGCATTGTTGTAGCTCACAGCATCCTCAAACTCCTAGGCACAAGCAATTTTCCTGCCTCAGCCTCCCGAGTAGGTGGGACTATAGGTGTGTGCCATGATGCCTGGCTAATTTTTCTATTTTTAGTAGAGAACAGGGTCTGTCTCTTGCTCAGGCTGGTCTCGATCTCCTGAGCTCAAGCAATCCTCCTGCCTTAGGCCTCCCAGAGTGCTAGGATTACAGGAGTGAGCCACTGCACCTGGCCAGACCTGGAGAGATTTGTACAAGATATTGTTATGTCAGAAAAGCTAAATGAAGAAACAAGTATATGAACTCATTTTTCTTAAATGATGGCAAAAATCTTACATATACATGGTAATTAACATGTTATTGTTAATGGACATTAGTTATGTGGGACACATTGACATTAGTTATATGGGACTAAGGGAAGACAAAGGGAAAAGAGTTGATAACTTAAAATATGAAGGGAGAATAAAAAGCATATGCTAAAAATACGTGATTCAGTTTACATAAAATGTGTATGTGTTGCACATCTGTGGGTCTATATAAAGCAATGCATGAAAAGATAGACACCAAAATATTATTGGTTGTATCTCAAGGTGTTAGCATTTTGGAACATTTCAAAACTTTATTCTTTCTATACCTTTTATGCTTATATACATTTGTGCTTCCAGTATTACACTACAAATGTGTGTTATTTATATAATTAGATAAAAGAAACAAATTCTTTTATTTGTGAATAAAAATACACATCTTGTAACTTCTCTATTTAAACCTAAATAGCTCCCGATGACCTATAGGATCCAACCCGTATAAGCGTAATATAAGGCCTTTTGTGATCTGACCCCTGATTCTCAATTTTATTTCCAGGTACTCTTCAACCATTTTGAATCATAGACAAACTTCTGAATATTTCATGGTGTTTCAATCACCCTGTCTTTGAACTCTTCCCTTTCTCTAAAGTGCATTTTACACTTGAACCTATCTGCCTGTAAGTACCTTCCTGTTTATGCTGAAATTTTCAGTTTAGGTGTCTACCCATCTAAAACATCTTCACTAGCATCCACCAGAATAAATTTCCCACTAATTTCTCAGCAAACATTAACTCAGTAACTGTACACCTAGCATTACGTTATTATTTAACAATTGTAAGTAATCCTGATCCTTATTCTCAAAAGTGTGCAATGTTTAGGGAAGATTGTCTAACAAGGCAACAATTACAGCTTAGTTGGATAAGTGTAGAGATAGAAATATGACATGAGCTCAGGGAGAGAAAAAAGGGATCTACATCAATGAAGGAAGGTAAGCAGAGCTTTGCAGCATGGGTGAAAATTTAGTTAAGACTCCAAGACCTTTGACATATGGAAGTTAGCACTTCCAAAAGTGAGTTGACTCATTTCCAGCAGAGGAAATCACTTGGAAGGAGGCAGAGGTGCAAACAGCTATGTTTTGGAGACCACAGTGGTACTCTACATCTTGGACATCCATCAACAGACTGGACCATGATGTTTGTTTTTCTCCCATCAGACATGAGCACCTTGACAAAGTCTGTGTCTATTTTTTCCTGGGCAGTCTCTCAGCATCTGGCACCATGTCTGACACAAAATGGGTGTTCTATAACTGTGGTGCCCTGAATTGAACTGAATCCTGCCCCTTTAGTTCGCCTCATAAAGATTCTCACTCAACCTTGTTATTCATAATACAGGGAATTTTCTAACTACTTTTATTCCTTTTAATTCAAACCAAGGTCTTGTGCCCTTTGTGGAATTTTGTTGATTTGAAGCACAGCAGATTTCTTTCAGCACTTCATCTATATTCCATTTAGTGTGCAATTTTAATTTCATTATTATCTGTCTTTTATCTTTTATTCAAAAGAGAAAGGAAAGTGTCTGCATACATCAGTGGATCTCAGAAACAACTGAAATGTCTTTTCTGAAACAAGGGAGACCAGAAGCTTTTATCTCTTCCTCCGGTTGGTTAAGGGGGCAGAAGCTCCTCTAAAGTTCCCAAGAGAAGATTTCTACTCTGGCTTTTATTTTTTAACTTTTTATCTTATTCAAATTAATTTTATGCTTGGCAAAGAAATACATGTATATGGCTTTAAAATTATTTTAATGGTGTGAAAAGACATATAATTAGTGGAGTTCCTTGCCCCACTCTATCACATGTCACCCCATTCCTCAATTTTGAGGGGCATTTCTGGTATTTACATCTAACTTTTCAAATAATATGCTTATATCTCTAGTTCTTTTATTCATTTTAGACATTCATCTGTTGGCTTTTACCACACTATCTGTAACACTTTATTTCAGCATAGAATGAGATGTGTGTGTGTTGGTTTAATAATATCCTGTGTGTGATCACTTACTCTAATCACACTGTAGACACAGCCAGCTAATCAGGAAACCTAGCCTCCAGAGACCGTCACTGCAAATGCCTGTCTTTTTATTTCTTGCATCATAGGATTTAATAATTAGCATAATGAATATAAGAAATGTCTTTCCATAGGTGAATTAGTGGCTTGTAAATGGAATTTGCATGAGCTCTCATTGGCAAAATTAGCAGTATTTGAAGTATCTGGACTGGCAGAAATATTTTAGAGGTTTTTCCCACCCCTTACATGAAAATGGTCTAGAGAAGTCTGGAGTTTACAGCCTTACCATTAATCCTAGGCTTAATTCCTAGAGGATCCCAAGAACAAACTAATTTAAAAGGATTCTGGTTGGCAACTGCCAATTATAAGGTTAACTGAATCTTGACTTGAAATCATTTTCTTGTTTGTCTCTGAAAAACTTTTCACATGGGTTGTGGTCAGAACATCTGCAAGGATAAGAATGAGACTTCCTGAATCATCTGACTGTTTATGTATCTGCTTGCTGACAAATTTTTATGTAATGTCTGAAGTTACATGTTACATGATTTTTTTCTGCCTTGCCGCCTTCATTAAAGGTTGGCTTGAAAATATTGAATAGTAGATAAGCATCACTCCCTTCAGTCTTCTTTGGGGGATTCTGTATTGATTAAAAACAATCTAAGAGCTTATATAGAACTATATTGGCTAAGTTAGTTTGCAGAGAATATTTATTACAATAAGTTATTCAGCCCCTTTACACATTTTGTCCTTTACCCAATCCTCCCTACAAAGTAAGTAACAATTTTTGGTTAAGTTATTACTTAGTGTTTTCATCATTATGATTACTAAATTACTATTCATCATGAGGCAATTAATGTATTGTTATTGTTCCTTTTACTGATCAATTTTTCATTTTCTTCTGTTATAAATATCTAATTTTTTCATTTATTTTCTCCCTTATTTCTACTGTACCCTTCAACTGACGCTTAATAAAATTTTCCACACAGTTATACCCATAAACTGTGTAATTTAATCTATATACATTAAATTATATAATTTATTGGCTACAATTTTTTCCTTGCAAACCACCTTTCTACTCCAGTCTTGACTGTTGGCTCTTTGCAGACCTGATACTTTCCTGAGACTTCTTTTACTACAGAGTCTTTTACCTCTTCCCTCTCTGTGACCCTGATATCCTGGACCATTTTCTTTTTATCTCTTGGCTTATGTTCTGAATATACTTAAGAAAATACCCTGGTGCTTTTCTGAGAAGCAATGTATATGAGAAAAAAGTTTAAAGTCCTTGCTGTCTGAAAGTAGAGAGGAATGACTGGGTCGTGGTATATGTTCAACTTTTTAAGCAACCACTAAACTGTTTTACCAAGTTGTTGTATCATTTTATATTTCTATCAGCAGTGTAAATGAGTTTCAGTTGCTCCATATCCTCATCAATACTTGACATGATCAGTCTTCTTAATTTTAACAATTCTAACAAGGTTGTAGTGCTACCTCATTGAAGTTTTAATTTGCATTTCTCTAAAGGCTGATGATGTTGAGCGTCTTTTCAAGTGCTTATTTTCCATACATATATCTCCTTTGGAAAAGTGTTCAATTTTTTGCCATATTCTCTTTGTTTTTTTAAACAAATATGTTTGATATTTCTTTATAGATTTATGGATATAAACCCTTATCATACATGTGATTTGCAAATATTTTCCCTTGGTCTGTGGCTTGTACTTTCATTCTCTTAATAGTGTCTTTCAGATGGTATATATTCTTAATTTAAATAAATTCCCATTATCATTTTTTTCCTTTTATGCACCACTATGCTTTTGGTGCTTTGCCTGACCTAAAGTCACAAAAATTTTCTCCTGTTTTGATTTAGAGTTCTTACACTCTTTATAGATCTATGCTTCATTATGGGTTAACTTTTGTTTATAGTGCAAGGTATGAATCCAAATTTTTTTTTGTTTTTGCATATAACTATCCATATTTTTCAGCATGTCAACAATATTGAAAAGACTGTTTTTTCACCTAATTGGCTTTGCACCTTTGGTGAAAATCATTTCACCATGTATATGTGAATCTATTTCTGAACTTTTTTTCTGTTTTGTTGATAGATTTATCTTTATGCCAATACCACATTGTCTGGATTAAGTGTAGCTTTATAATAGTTTTCAAAATCAGGTAGTTTAGGTCCTCCAACTTTGTTACCCTTTTTCAACATAATTTTGGCTATTCTAGGTCCTTTACATTTTCATATGAATTTTAAAATCTGCTTGTTAATTTCTATAAAAATACATCTTCTGGTATTACATTAAATCTATAAATCAAATTGGGATAATTACAATATCAGATTCTTCTGAACCATCAACATGGTGTTTCTCTCCATTTGTTTGTCTTCTTTGATTCTCTCATCAGAGTTTTGTGGTTCTTAAGAAAAGTACAGGACTTATGCATATTTTATCAGACTTATCTCTAAGTATTTAATAATTATAATGCTATTGTAAATAGTGCCTTTAATTTAAATTTCTGATTGCTCATTGCTAGAAATAGAATTGATTTTGTATAGCGAACTTGTATTCTTTATCCTTGCTAATTTAGTTCTAATTGCACTTTTGTAGATTCCATGGGTGCTTCTACATGTATGAGCATGTTGTCCTTGAATATATAAAGCTGTATCTCTTCCAAAATGAATATCATTTTTTTCTTTATCTTGCCTTATTACACTAGCTAGAATCACTAGTACAATCCTGAATAGAAAGAGTGACAAAAGACTTCCTGACCTGCTACCTTGATATTAGGGGGAAAGCATTCAGTCTTTTCACCAGTAAGTATGCTCTTAATTGTAGCTTTTTAAAAAATTCCTTTTTCAGCTTGAGAAAGTACCCTTCTAGTGCTAATTCACTGAGAGTTTTTAATCAGTTATGATGTTGTATTTTGTTAAATGCAATTTCAGCACATATTGAGATAATCACGTGGTTTTCCTTTCCGTATTTAGTCTGTTAATATGGTGGATGTCCTTGACTGATTTTCAAATGTTAAGCAAACTATACAATCCTAGTATAAAACCTATTTGGTCATCATGTACTATCCTTTTTATGTCTTGATTGGTAACATTTTATCTTTTTTTATTTCAAAATACTAAGAAGGTATAAATGTTTTTATTACATGGATATCTTTTATAATGCTTAAATCAGAGATATTAGTGTGCAATGAATCTGAATATTGTTCATTGTACCTGGTAGGTAGGTTTTTACCACTCCTCTCTTCCCTTTACCCTCTTCTTGATTTCCAATGTCGTTTACTTCTTTCTGTGCCCATGTGTACCCATTGATTAGTTCACAATTACTAGAGAGTACATGCGGTGGTTCTTTTTATATTCTTGAGATACTTCATTTAGGATAATGGTCTCCAGTTCTATCCAAATTTCTGCAAAAGACAGTAATTCATTTCTTTTTAAGGCTGAGTAGTACTCCATGGTATACATACACTGCATTTTGTTAATCCACTCATGAACTGACGAGCACTTACGTTGATTCGATATCTTTGTGGTTGTGAGTTGTGCTGCAATAAACATTCAAGTGCAGGTACCTTTTAAATAAAATGACTTCTTTTCTTTTGGGTAGATACCCAGTAGTGGGATTGCTGGATCAAATGGTAAGTCTACTTTTAATTCTTTGAGGACTCTCCATCGTGTTTCCATAGAGGTTGTACTAATTTGCAGTCCCACCAATAGTGTATTGGCATTCCTTTCGCTCTTCATCTGTGCTAGCATCTATTATTTTTTGACTTTTTAATAATAGCCATTCTGACAGTGGCTAAGGTGATATCTCATTGAGGTTTTTTTGTCTCTTTTCTTTTTTTTTATTTCAGCATATTATGGGGGTACAAACGTTAAGGTTACATACATTGCCCTCCCCCCTTGAGTCACAGCTTCAAGCATGTCCATCCCCCAGACAGTGTGCATCACACTCACTATGTATGTATATACCCATCCCTTTCTCCCCCCTCCCACCTGCCCAACACCCGAAAAATGTTTTTCTTTTTTTCTTAACATTTTGGTTACATTTTATATCTTTGCCTCTCCCTAGCAAGGGTTAGAGGTATGCCCTTCCCCTCCACAATGTTCACCACATCCCTCAGATATGGGACTACCCCTCCAACCTCCTAATCCCTGGTGAACACCACCACCCTTTGAGCACCACAGTGTTAATTAGTCAGTACCAATTTGATGGCGAATATATGTGGAGCCCATTATTCTGATCTTGTGTCACCTCACTTTGGATAATGGGCTTAAACTCAAACCAGGATAATATAAGCGGTGCTAGCTTGCTATTGTTTCTTAGAATTGAGTAATATTCCATTGTAAACATATACCAAATTTTAATAATCCACTCATGAATTGACGGGCACTTGGGTTGTTTCCACATTCTTGCAATAGTGAATTGTGTTGCCATAAACATTCCGGTGCAGATGTCTTTATAATAGAATGTCTTATGCTCTTTGGGTTAGATGCCTAATAATCCTATTGCTAGGTCGAATGGTATTTCTATTTTTAGCTCTTTGAGATATCTCCAAATTCTTTTCCACAATGGTTTCACTAATTTGCAGTCCCACCTGCAGTGTAAGAGTGTTCCTGTCTCTCCACATCCTTGCCAGCATTTGTTGTTTTGGGATTTCTTGATACAGGCCAATCTCACTGGGGTTAGATGATATCTCATTGTGGTTTTGATTTGCATTTCTCTAATGATTAGCAATATTGAGCATTTTTAATATATTTGCTGGCCATTATTCTGTCTTCTTTAAAAAAGTTTCTGTTCATTTCCATTGCCCATTTCTTGATGGGGTTGATTTGCATTTCCCTGATGATTAATGACGGTGAGCAATTTTTCATACATTTGTCCATTTGTCTATTTTCTTTTGAAAAGTGTCTGTTCATGTCTTTTGCCAAATTTTAATGGATTGTTTTGTGATTGTTGAATTATTTGAGTTCTTTGTACGTTCTGGGTATTAGCCTTTTATCAGTTGTATAGTTTGTGAATATTTTCTCCCATTCCATAGGTTGTCTATTTGTTCTGTTGATTATTTCCTTCACTATGTAGAATCTTCATAATTCTGGAGATCTGGTACTGATTTATTCTTATCAGGAGCAGCTGTCACTTCTTGTTTTGAGTTTTCTTTATTTAGATTGGGTGTTCTATAGCATATGTTAGGTAAGGACATTTGTCTTTGCTTGTGGGTGCTTTGATGGGAGTCTAGGGTCTGGATGCATACCTTGGATATAGATATTCTTAGTGTGGTGGTTTTCTCTGTTGCTAGTTATTTGTAGGTTGAAGCAGTGGTGAGCTGTGTGTGGGGGTTAGATTCTCTGTATCTTGTGGATGAGGGAAGATGGAGATTTTTGGAATCTCTTCTGTTTCCCCAGACCTGTGATCTCCTTAACAGCTTGAATTATATTGGGATGCCCACTTTAATCTCTGAAATAGTATGTGATTCTTGTGGGTAAGAATCACCCACACCCTGTATGATTGAGTCAGTAAATGCTGTAATGGGAACAGCTGGATGAGCAACACCATGCAGGGAGGGCTGGTGAGCAAGGGTCTACACAGCCTTTTATCTGATGCAGATCTTTAAGAGGAATGACATGAGCCCTACTCTCTGTGGGATCATACATGTAGTGGATATGCAAACAAGGGGGAAGCAGTCTTGGCTCAATTGTCCCTTGGGCCAACTGTGCCACTTGGCAATAGTGGGTGAAGGAGGGAAGGGGGAGAAAAAGAATGGAGTTTGACTGGAGGAGAACTGGCACTCTGGTTATCTTTGTCCCTCTCCTCAGAAGGTAGCCTGCCCAGAATTTTCAAGCTCTGGGCTCACACAGACTCCCCCAGAACCCCTCAGACCCTCTGGCCACTGCAGTCTGGGCCAGAGTTGGGAAATATCTATGTGTGAACCTACAACATGAAAACTGAAGGGCTTGAAAGTACCTGGGGAGGGAGGACAAAGACACATAATGGGTGGGGAAGCAGTATGGTGCCCACTGTCTTGGGATTTGTGGTGACAGAGGGCTGATAGCCTGGTGTTTTGTTTTCAAGAAGCTCTCAGTTTCCTGATGGCAGCAGCTTTTGGGCTCATGAGGGTAAAAAAAGCTCTTCAGCAGCTCTGGAGCCTGCTGTCTACCAGAGGTGTAAAGGAAGGAGAAACAAAACCCCCACCTACCCTTCCCATGGGTCTCCACATTTCTCATGGGTTGGTCTCTGCTCATCTCCTTCTTGTTCTGCTCTGCAACTTCTTCCTGGTACGTCTGGTATCTCTGGTAGGTCTGGAACTTTCCCCCAAGAATTATACCCAATCTATGTTGGATTTTTTTATCTAAAACTTTTCCTTCTTTCTGAGATGATCTGGTGACCAATGTTTCTATTCAGCCATCTTCTTCTCTTAGAAATGTGTTTCTTAATAAGATTTAAAAGTCAAAATTACTCCTTGATCCATGAGCTGCAGAATGGATATTGTGCTAGCAGGCATGAAAACAACGTGTATCTTCTCATACATCTCTATAAGAGCTGTAGGGTGACTAGGTGCATTGTCAGGGAGCAGTAATATTTTGACAGGAATCTTTTTCTAAGCAGTAGGTCTTAAAAGTGGGCTTACAATATTCAATAAACCATGCTATAAACAGATATGCTGTCATCCAGGCTTTGTTGTTTCACTTATAGAGGATAGGCATAGTAGATTTAGCATGATTCTAAAGGGCCCAAGAATTTTTGGAATCGTAAATGAGCATTGGCTTCAATTTAAAGTCACCAGCTACAGTACCCCTAACAAGAGAATCAGCTCTTTCTTTGAAGCCAGGCATTGATTTCTCCTCTTTGGCTGTGAAAGTCTTAGATAACATCTTCTTTCAGTAGAAAGCTGCTTTATGTACATTGAATATAAGTTGTTGAGTATAGCCACCTCCATCAATGATCTTGGCTATAGCTTCTGAATAACATGCTGCAGCTTTCACATTGGTACCTCTTGCTTCACGTTGTACTTTTGTGTTATGAAGGTGGCTTTTTTCCTTAAACCTCAGAAGCTAACCTCTGCTAGCTTCCAACTTTTCTTCTGTACCTTCACCTCACCTCACCTCTCTCAGCCTTCTTAGAATTGAAGACAGTTAGGGTCTTGCTCTGGATTAGGCTTTGTCTTAAGGGAATATTGTGGCTGGTTTGATCTTCTATCCAGACCACTAAAACTTTCCCCATATCAGCAATAAGGCTATTTGCTTTCTTATAATTCATGTGTTCACTAGAGTAGCACTTTTAATTTCCTTCAGGAAATTTTCTTTGCATTCACAACTTGACTAACTGGCCACAAGAGGTCTAACTTTTGGCTCATCTTGGCTTTTGACATGTACTTATCACTAAGCTTAATCTTTTCCAGGTTTTGATTTAATGTGTGACTCTTCCTTTCACTTGAACATTCAGAGGCCATTGTGTTGTTATTAATTAGCCTAATTTTCATATTGTTGTGTCTCAGGGAATAGAGAGGCCCAAGGAGCAGGAGAGAGATGGGGGATAGCCAGAACATACACATATATCAGTTTAGTTTACCATCTTATTTGAGCATGATTCATGGCACCCCAAAACAATTACTGTAGCATCCAAGATCACTGATCACAGATCACCATCACAGAGATAATAATAATAAAAAAGTTTGAAATTTTGAGAGAATTATCAAAATGTGACAAAAGTGAGCACATTCTATTGGAAAAATCATGCCAGTAGACTTCCTTGATCCAGGGTTGCCACAAACTTTCAATTTGTAAAAAAAAAAAAAAAAAAAAGACAATATCAGCAAAGCATAATAAAGTGAAGCACAATAAAGTGAGTTATGCCTACATATACTTTCAAACTTCAAACAAGTTGTGTTTATATCAACACAACTCATGCCACCCTTCCATAGTAACTGGTGCTTCCCACTTTTGTAAGCTCTCCTTCCACCTGGTGAAGCCAGTTACTCTTTCCTTCATTTGCTTCATTTGTAGACTTCTTCCATTTGCTATTGTCTCTTTTTCATAATTAAAAACAAGTCTTCATCGTTTTGGTGGGATTTTAGAAAGGAATTTAGGTAAACACACATATTAACTATCCCATGATTAACTGAAAATAATATGATGAAAGCATTGTCTAGCTATGGAAGATTAAGGACCTTAAATGATTTGTCTTCAAAATTTAGCAGAGACATGGACTGAAATTTTCTCCCATTGAAAAAAATAGCAGGCTTTACAGGGACTCAAGAGATGTGTTAAAGTGTTTCTATCTTGTCCTAAATCAATTACATGGAGAAAACTCATTCACAAAACACATACAATTTTCAATATGCATCACCTGTTTGTATTCACTAAGCCACCTCAGTGGGCCGTATTAGGGGACACAAGGTAAATAGATGAGAAGCTTATTCAAAAAGGTTCTTTATTTCATAAGCTCTTCAGTTTTTCTCAGATTAGGTACATGGCTCTGATGATTTCTATCAAGTTTTATCTTAAAAAATATTTTAGGTAACTGATAATTATTTCATTAAAATCTTTTATTTAACATTACTATTTTTCCAAAAAGTTTTAAGGTAGCATTCTTTAAAAAGCCTTGACTGGCTTGACCTTATAATGAATCTGATGAAAGTGATTTACTTTCTTTCAAGATATATATGCGTTCATTGAATAAATATTCAAACTCTGGGCCTCAAATGGATTCTCCTGGTGTGCAGTTGTCCAACTTCTATGAAAAACTATAATTCTATCGAAAAAGTCTTGAATTCAGCTACTTCACAGTTAACCTCAGTTATTCATTCTGGCTGGTTTATTGCGATGCAATGTTACTCAAAACCTAACATTCTGTAGAAATCATATCAAGATTATCTTGTGGTACAAACAATTGAATGATAATACCTAACCATAAAATTTGTCAAAGAAAAGTAATCTATTTAAGCCTTATGGAGAATATCCCTGACACTTCTATCATGCATAACTATTTGAACAAATTAAAAGTTCTATTTAGAAAAAGTTGGCTTGCTTTCTTTCTTGTATTTCACATGCAGAGGAAGGTTGGCCTTTCTTCAAAGTTAAAATGCAAATCAATCTTTTAAGCTTTTAGAACAGATTGCTGACTTTGCTGATTCTTATTTTTTTTTCCATATATAAGCCTTATCAATGTCATTCTGATTGTTGCTATAGAAAATCTTCATTCTTCAGGGAGCTCAATTTTGAATCTACTATTACCTGGCTACTGTCAAAGTACTATTAATACAAACACTATTTGAGAAAAATAGTTTGATGCTTTAGATAACCATATTCTTGTATCAATTTATTTCATCAACAACTTACTGTAGCTTTATATATGAATGCTTCCCCTGAGTAACTGTTTAATATTAAGCTTCAATTTCCATAAGAATTTGTCTCCAAAAATAGTTATATAAAGACTATTTAATACACCTTCTATGAAACTGGGCTTGAAGATTGTATCAATTTATGATAACACTGTGTAAGGATGACTTGAGTGGCAAATTTTGCTTGAAATTGAACGTCAAGAACTTAATATTTGTTTCTTTACACAATATTACACACTTTTTGTTGTTTTTACTATTTTTTTTAAATGAGATCTTGCTATGTTGCCCAGGCTGGAGTGCAGTGTCTGTTCACAGGCACAGTTATTGCACACTATAGCCTTGGATTCTCAAACTTCTGGGCTCCAGCAATCCTCCCGCCTCAGCCTCTTCAGTAGCTGGGGCTACTCATGTGCACCACTGCACCAAGACTTTTTTTAATAAGAATAATTACATATTATACTTTTGTTTCCTTTTGCCACAGCTTGAAAGGAGCTCAGAATAAAATTTCATACTCAAATTATCACCTTCTATTATTTTGCCATAATTATCACTTCCTTTCTTCTAACTGGTATCATGTTATCTCCTTTACCAGTCTTTATTGTAGCTATCATATATATGTTTTTATTGCAAGTATATTTAAGTTTTTTTAAGAAATAAGAATATAAACAGAAGAAACATTTTTAAAATCAATTCTCATTGAGATCAATTTATGTTGCATTAGCATTTCTACAATATTTTTGTTTTGAATCAGCATTATTTATCCAAATCCTTAATTACAGAGGCAATTCAAATGATTTTAAGCTGATAGGAAAAAGGAGAGATCTGCATGAACTGATTGATTTCCAATTTTCATTGTTAAAGAAAAAGTTTGAGTTGTGTAACTATATGCATATATAAGTAACTAAACATTGTTACATTGATACCAAAGAACCTAAGGTCAAGCATAATGCCTTCTAATTCCTTTGTGGCTTCCAGAAACCTAGCATGATATCATAAATATAAAAAAATTATCAATAGTTGTTTCTTCCCTTTAGCAAATTTATCGTGTCACTACTATGTTCCAGGTACTATTCTTGGCTCTGAGATTATATAAGTAAACAAGACAGATAAGGATCTCATCTGTCACAGAGCTTATATTCTAGTGGAAAAACTAATGGTAAATTTAATAAATAAATAGATTTAACTGATTTTAAATAAATTTTAAAAATAAAAAATACTTTTATATATAGTCCTAGAAAGTGAAGGGCTATGAGAAAAACAGACCAGGAGGGAAAGTGGAATAGGAGGACTGGGCAGGGAAGTGGAATGGAAGGGCAGAATATTAATATTTAAAATAGAGTTGCCTGAGTATCCCTCATTATAATGGTGACATTAGTATTTACAATATGTATAATCGCTGTTTAAAGCAATTTATCTGATAATTTAATCTCTGATATTGCTTTATTTGTTGATACTGATTGATTTTATTTTCTCATAGTTGAGTCCTATTTTTTTGCTTCTTCATAACCCTGGTAATTTTTAATTGGATGCTAGATATGAATTTTACATTTTTTGAGTGCTGAATTCTGTTGCATTCTTTTAAAGAGTGTTGGAGTTTGCTCTGGCACATAGTTGTGTTACTTAGAGTCATTCTGATCTTTTTGATGCTTCCTTTTAAGCTTTGAGTGTCAAAGTTCAGAGCAGCCTTTCCTGTTAGGACATTTTAGCTCTACAAATGTAAGTAGTAGTCTTCTGAAGACTCTACTCAATACTCCTTTTATTTTGAGTTTACCCCACCCCCCCCCAACAGTTGGAAATACAGACTATATCCTGCCTTGGATGACTTAGGGCAATGTTTCTGGTGGTTCTTTCTCCTGCCTCGAGGAGTTCCACCTTGCCTGTGTCAATCTTAGCCCTAAACTAGAGAGAAGCCCCTTTGCAGAGCTTCAAGAACTTCCTCTTTTTTTTTTTTTTTATTTCGGCATATGATGGGGATACAGATTTTAAGGTTTCAATAAATGCCCTTCCCCCCTCCCCCCACAAGTCTGAGTCTCCAGCATGACCATCCCCCAGACGGTGCACTTCTCACTTATTATGTATGTATCTACCCATCCCCCCCCGTCCCCCTGTCCAATACACTATTATTGTAGTACCTATGTGTCCACTTAGGTGCTGCTCATTTAATACCAGTTTCCTCTTTGTACAACTCTCTACTGTCTGTATTTAGCCACACACTTTCTAGCTGCCTACACCTCCCTCTCTGAAATTCTGTCTCTTCAACTCAGCAAGTCTTCCTGGCTCTGTTGGCATCCCTTCCCCCTGCCCTGTTCCCTGAAAACTGCCATCACACAGCCTTAGGGCAGCCTTAGGGCTCAACTTACCCTTCTTTCTGGAATCACCCCCTCCTATGCAGTCTAAGCATTCAGTATTTGAAAATAATTATTTTATGGCTTTTTGGATTTAAAATTGCTTACAGCAGGAGGGCAATTTTCATAGAAGTTAATCTTTTATAAGTTCAGCAGAAGTCCTTTAGAATTTTTAAGGTAGTGAATGGTTTGAAGTTACCACTTTTGAACAATTTTAAAATATTTCTTAAGCAACTGAAGATTAAAATTATCAGGTTTTTTTTTCCATTTTGTGAACTTTCCTTTATTCCTTTATCGGTTTTTAACAAGACCAGAGCACACAGCATATGGAATGCTAGAGTTGGGAGGGATCTTATTTTTATTTTCACTGAAAATTGTCTGAATGAAAAATGTGAATATAGATGGTGTTATGTGATTTTTCATATGCTATATATTTCTTAATTTACATTTTAACATTATCAAAATAAGTTTAAATGGAAAACATTATATCCCAAGCAAAAGAAGGAAAATAATTTTCTAACTGTACAAAAGCACCATATGAAAGAAATGATATATTACATAGCAGACTTTTGTCTCACTAAATTCAAGAACATTCAAATCCTGCTCTAAGAAGCATAAGCTTTTGTTCTCACCTACGGCTGAGGTCATCAGGCATCAGCAATTGATTGTGTGTGTGTCTTAACTTGGTAATTATGTCCATATATCAGGAGCCTATAAAATATATTTTTTGGATGGATGGGAATCTTAGATATAAGGCCATATTGTTATTTTCGTAAAAGCTTGAAAAATTCTTTTCAGATTTACCTTAGGTTTTAGTGCTTTGGTTTAAGGAGCTCCACAGGTGAAAAGTAATTCCTTTGCAACTCCTCTGACCTTTAGAATAGTGTTAAGAATACAACACTATATGAGGTAAAACATCAATTTTATCACAATCCTACCCTTTTAGAACTGGAAAAAAAAACTTGATTCTTCAGCTTATTTTTCCAGGCAAGTCCTTTCATTGACATTCTATACAGGCAGTGATCATAGACTTTATTTTAAATGTGCAGGGTTTCATGACAAATTTGTATTAGTGTATTACTCTAATCAACGAAGAATCAAATATCATTGATACATGTTGCCTCTTATAATGGTTATTTCTCAGGATAATTCAGATCCCATTGCATATTAAATATTTCCCTTTTATAATGATTCTGAAAATCAAATTTCTAATTTGTTAGGATATAAAAAATGAAGCTTAAGGATTTGCGTACATACAAAGAAATGCATATGTGTGTATGTGTGTGCATATTTATATATACATATAAAATAGAAATCACATTGTGCTCAAGAAGGTATACAATATATACACAAAGGAAAATTTAAAATATTTAAATTTTAAAATATTTAAAATTTATTAATAAAATACTATTTTATTAATTTCCCAGGCTGCCATAGCAGAATACAAAAGAATGGGTAGCTTAAAACAATAGAAATTTATTGTCTTGGTTCTGGAGGCTAGAAGTCTGAAGGCAAGTTGTCACCAGAGCCTTGGTACCTCCGAAACCTGTAAGAGAATCATTCCTCACCTCTTCCTAGCTTCTGGAGGCTTGACAGCGATCTTTGGCATTCTTGGGCTAATAGATGCATTGCTCCGATCCTCTGTCTTCACATTCCCCTGTGTCTTCACATCATCTGCCTCTGTGCTTGTCTGTCTCTGTGTCCACATTTCCCATTGCCCCTTTTTGTAAGGATGCCAGTCATATTGGATTAGGGCTTACCCTACTGACCTCATTTTAATTTGATAAACTCTGTAAAGACCTTATGTTCAAATAAGCTCACATTTTGAGGTACTGAGGGTTAGGATTTCAGTGTCTCTTTTTTGGGTGACAAAATGCAATCCATAACAACTATGAAGTCATTAAATATACACACTTAACACCTTTATTGAAATTTGTAAATAAGAATAAAACAGTGAATATGATTAGACATAGGAGTGGTAGAAGAAATAATAACATGTTTCTTGAGTACTTATCCCATTAAGCATGAAGAATCTCCCTTAGTTCTATGAGGAAATTGGTGTATATTTTCCATTTTACCACAGTTGAGCAAACTAAGATACAGAGAAGCTAAACGACTTGCTCAGAGTCTCATAGCTATCAATATTAAGTGATAAAACTTGGAGTCAAATGAACGTCCATCAGAATCAAGAGCCAAAGCTCTTAACCACTGGTATGCTGAAACTTCTTTTGTGCCATGATCCTCATCAGTTTGAGAAGTCTGTGGAACTCTTTTCAGAAAGATACTTTTAAAGAATAAAGGAAAATACATAAAATGCAAATAAAACTATTGAAATACAGTTATCAAAATATTTTCAATAAGATAATGGGCCAAACCATACAGAACTTGTGTTTTAGATAAAAAGTATACAGAATGCACAAATATTGGCAATTTCAATTTCGTCATAATATATGTGCTTCTTTATTAATAATTAAGAATATCAAGTGATTCATTTAATCATATCACAATTTCAAAGTAATAATAAATATAACTATATTATGAGATATTTGCCATAATAGTAATATGCTATGAACATATCTGTGATTTCAATCACAGATACTACTAATAATGCTGTGGTTTCTTTCCTTGGCTAATAATTTAATGGCAATGATAAATTTCAGTTAGAGGTCAGTAAAAAGCTACATTTTTTTCCTGTCAAAGGTCACAGACTCTTTGGGGGGCAAAGGGAGAGTCCACAGACCTCATGCTAAGAATTCTTGCACTAAATTCTGGTGATACTTTTAGGACCTTTAAATGATTTTTTTATTTGATAAAACCGTTTAAAAATTAATTGGTTTTAAATTTGTGTTTAATATTTTATTTGACAAAGTAAAACTTTTCTATTTCTTTGGATAGGTCTGATGGGCCATCTTGCTTTATCACTTTGCATACCCCCTATCAAGAGAGTGCTATAGGGAGACAAGGTAACGTTTAACTGAAGATATACATGTAACTTTTATTTATAATATATAATATTAATAAAAGGTTATGTAGGTTAATTTTTAAATCCTGAGAATCATTTATAAGCTGTATTTTGGTTTGCAAGTTCCTCTAAGTTTTTCATTCAATCATATGTGCGCACATAGCAACTCTTTGTCCAACTTTAATATTCTTTAATTTGTTAGTAAGAAGGCAGAAAGATGACAACAGAGAAGAGCATAGGAAAAGGAGTCATTAAAAGAGTGAAGGTACATGACAATAGGCATCAAGTACATGGTCCCTCATGGAAAGGAAAAGATTTTTCTCAGGGTTTCCCCAGCTCCTTCTCCATGGTATTAATATTGTTTCAACTTCCTTTGAGATCCTGTCTCTAAGAGAAACCACCCTCCAAAGTCACTGCCAAGTTTGACCAGAGAAAAACGAGTGTCTCTTTAAGACACAATTTCATTTACTCTTATTAAATACATTGGGATAAATAACAAAATTAACCTAATAACACTGATACATTTGGAAGAACAACCAACTGTAAAAGAAAGTGATAAAACAAGCAGTTGGTAAATTTCCTTTTTACAATGCTCTTGTTAAACTAATTTAAGTGGCCTGCCACCAGGAGCAGCTTAGAGAGGATACACTTTAAGTGATTATTCCTAAATAGGTTATTATTTTAAATGAACTCCTTAAGAGTCACATGTGTGGCATTTGGTTAATCCGTTACATTTGCAATTACAAATCAGTGCTTTTTATGGCAGGCAAATTACTTTATATGCTCCACAGCTGCACTTAGGACAGAAGACTCAGCCCATGACATTCCTCTTGAAAAACATTAAGGGAAGCACTATCCCATGCCTAAGTGTGATTAAGCTGCTTAAATCACTTCTGAAGTGAAACAAAAACATTCTCTTCTAATCCTGTTTCTCTGAAAGAATAAACTTTATATTCCATATGGGCTTGCAGGACTGAGATTCTTTTTGCTCCTGGTTTTAGCCTATCTGTCTATTTTAATGAGCGCGGCAGAGCAGATGAGCAATCAACCTACCCAACTCAATTATACAATACCTTATGCAGCGTTGACAGGACATATCCTGAGCTGTGTTCACATCACACGTCTGAAGCTCAGATGTGATCTAAGTTGACAATTGGCAAACCTCAAGTTTACTTGTGTTTTTTAAAACATAGTGCTTAAGGCTTGATTCCAGTCCATGTTCCATTACTTATTATCTGTGTGGCCTTGGATAAGTTGTGTATTATAACTTCCCTAAGCTTTAGTTTCCTAAGTAGTAAAATGGGGATAACTGCCTCTTATGGGATTATGTGAGAAATGAATGGGACAAGATGCTTTATGTAAAATGCCTAGCCCAAATCCTAGCCCACAATAAACATTCAATAAATATTGTTATTGAAAGATGTATATGAGCCCACCCACCCCTTACCTCAAAGAGGATTGGAGTGAGTCTGTCCAGAGTGCCAACAAGAGTCTCATGCACCAGAGCTCCTATGGAAGAATTTCCAAAAGATCCCAAGAACAGAAAGAGCTAGACTTTAGATTTTATGTTAAAAGTCTTAGAGAGTATAAGGTTTAAGCTGGGGAAATCAAGGTCAGCTGGCAAGTCAATGGGGAGGAGTCAATGAAATACAATACTAAAAACTAGAGACAAAGTTGTAAGTTTAAAAGTTTAAGTTATAAGACTGATGAGATTCAAATGTACCTGGAGTGAGATTAACAGAGAAAGGTGCTTGGTGACTGGCAAGAAGGTAACATAATTTCCATTGGTTGCCAGACCCTGGCATGTGAGTCATTCTGGCTGGCTCAAAGGTATTGGGTTATAGTGGACAAAAATGTAGTGTTCCTTATCATCCATTTACTCAAGTTTAAATGCCTATGAACTGCCAGACACTGAATCTCTTTCTATAGATAAGTAGGTACAAAGAAATGGATTTTACCATCACAAACCATAGAAAAGGGCAGACATCTGATATATAAAGAACGAGCAATTCCCAACTTTCTAGCCTAGGTGAGAGAATAGATAGTGTTGAATAAGTCACACAGGTAAGTAAACCTGCAGAGGTACAGGTTTGAGGGGAGAGAAGATGGGTTCTATTCCTCTGTCCGCCATGCGGGACTTGTAAACACCCAGAAAAACACATAACTAGAGCCCAGGCAGGCAGCAGCCTGCTCACACTGCCATTACAAAATATCACAGACTGGGTGAGTTAAACAACAGAAATTTATTTTCTCACATTTCTGGAGGCTGAAAAGCTCAAGATCAAAGTGCCAGTAAATTTGCTTTCTGTGAGGGCTCTCTGTCTGGCTTGTAGACTACTGCTTTTTCACTGTGTCCACATGTGGCCTTTCCTTGGTGCGTGCATGCAGAGACAGAAAGCAAGCTCTCTTTTGTCTCTTCTAATAAGGACATTAATCCTGTTGGATCAGGGATCCACCCTTATGACTTCACTCTTAATTACTTCCTTACAGGTCCCATTTCCAAAGACAGCCACACTAGGGGTTAGGGCTTCAACATGCAAATTTTCGGAGAGACAAACTTTCATTCCATACAGATAGAATAAGAATGCTAAGGACAGTTTAGAGAATGAGAACTGAAGCTGTCCAAGCACAAAAGTATGGAAATCTTGCATAAAACAGTGGATGGTCAAAGAAAAACTAGTAGAAGGGACTGTGAAAGAGTGATCAGAGGAGAGGAGAAAATTGAAAACTAAAAAAAAAAAATGATACAAAATTGGGGTAAAATATTAAGAAGAAAGAATTTTAAGTAGTGAATAATAAATAATATCAATCTGACAGAAAGATTAGAAAGATCAAATAATAAATAGTTGGTTGTCCTACAGTTCACTTGATAGGGTCAAAAATATCCATGAAAAAGGAAAAATGTCTATTAAGCATATTTTTAAAAAATTTTAAATGAAAATAACTTTGTTGAGTCCCATGCCTGGAAGAGGGTAGAAATAGATATGTTATTCTTACAATTTAGAGTGCCTGCCTTATTGAATAGAAGAATATCAATAAGAAATTTGGCACTGTTTTAGCTACTAAAATATTAATATCTGGGAAAATTCAAAAAGGTTCTAATTTTTCATCTCTTTTAGGCTTATAATTCATTTTAGAGTACAGACACATTTATTATCTCATTCTCAAAACATTTTGCAATGGAGATATACTTCCCGGCCCTACTTTACAAATTAGAAAACGAAGGCTCAAGTAGATGAGTAATTTTCCCAGCATCATTACAGCGTTTTAAGATAGTACAAAGGCAAAACTTAGCTCATGTTACTCTATACAATTTTTACAAAAGGCCTATTTGTGCCAAGTGCCAGCTGACAGACAAATGAATAAAACGAAGCTGTACTGCACCTTGCCCACCATTTCCTCTTGCCCTTCCTCTGCTTAGTCCTCCATCTCTCTTGGTTAGATGTCTCCACTCTGCATAGTTTGAGATGTGCTGAGAAATCTGACACCCACAATAACATCAACAGTAACAGTTTCCCGAAGGGTCTGTATGTGTAGGGGAAAGTGGGAGATGAAGGGTTCTACATCATATTTCAGATCCCTGTTGGCAATACCTTACCTGTGACCAGGGATGAACAATTTTAATTCAGTTCTTCACATTACTCTTGCGGCTCCCTGACTCATGACCCAGTGCCTCCACTGTAACCCAGTTGGGGCCCAGTAGTCATGGCTCCTGATTCATCTGGATGGTTTGTTCACCATCTGTGCAGGGGTGGAGGGATGAACTAGGTGACCTTTGGGTATCATATACAGTAGTAGTATTCAAGGTGGGGTTCCTGGATGACCAGCATCAGCTATTGAATTAAAAACTCTGAGAGGGCCAGGAGCGGTGGCTCACGCCTGTAATCCTAGCACTCTGTGAGGCCGAGGTGGGCGGATTGCTCGAGGTCAGGAGTTCAAAACCAAGAGCGAGACTCCATCTCTACCATAAATAGGAAAAAATTAATTGGCCAACTAATATATATAGAAAAAATTAGCCGGGCATGGTGGCACATGCCTGTAGTCCCAGCTGCTCGGGAGGCTGAGGCAGCAGGATTGCTTGAGCCCAGGAGTTTGAGGTTGCTGTGAGCTAGGCTGACGCCAGGGCACTCACTCTAGCCTGGGCAACAAAGCAAGATTCTGTCTCAAAAAACAAAACAAAACAAAATAAAACAAAACAAAACAAAAAAAACTCTGAGAGTGGGATCCAGCAATTTGTGTTTTAACAATCCATCGAGAGATGCTAAAACTTAAGAACCACTGGTATACAGCTATAGAATTCTTTTCCTCTATTACTTGAACAGAAATAGTGTCATGAACATCCTAGCAAAAAATAGAATCCATCCATCAGTGTAATGGTTAATTCAAGCACATTTTTACTTGTGTTATTACTATTTGATCTTTATTCATTATCACCTTTATCTACAGGAAGCTTTAAAATCTCTAATGTCAAAGCAATCTCTCAGAACTGGTTAGTGCCATGTGAGTAAATACACACTCTATGTTAATGACATTGAAAGTTGAACTCCATGACATTTTATTTCTGCTAATTCACCCTCATCTTATTGCCGTTTCCACAAATATGTGTATTTATCTCGTCTCTTTATGTGGGAGTATGAGAAAAAAGTGCCAAATGTTTTATATTTATACTATAAATGAGGGATTTTTTGTGTTCAAAATAGCACCTTTGTTTATATTTCAAGAATTTTACATTATTTATACTTAAAGGAGAAATTTGTTATTAATGATATCTCTTACTATATCTTATATTTTTCTAACAGCAGAAAGAAATTATTTGTACTGTAAAGCAAGTCTTGATAAGTGATTTTTTTTTGTTTTTAAATAGTTTTTTGCCAAATGTTTTCTTTTCCAAAATAATAACTAAATCACAGAAAATACTATAGACTGCAGTTCTTATTTATGTGCTTAAAATAATGGGAGAGAAACTGGTAAGATTTTTAACTTATACCTTTAGCAAATATTATAAATGATGTCTCTGTGGCCCAGTCTTGTTTGTCTTCACAAACTGTAACTTGGCAAAGAAATATCATTGTCTCCCACTCATATTTCTTCACCTCTGTACAAGTATTTATGTGTATTCACAAGCTGATTTTTAATTTTGGAGTTTCCTTGTGTTTGGAAAGACAAATGTGATGGTTCTCTTAGATGAGGTTGACAAAGGCATTTGTAACCTTTATTTCTTCATGCAGTCACTTTGCTTATAAAAATTTATCCCATTTCTAGTGACAGCTCACTTCACAGACTGCAATCTATACTAAGTTGCATTTCTAGGGCTACAGCAGAGTGTTTAAAAATGGAAAACCTAGGTTAGATATTAAAACTGGATTATATATGCTAAGAAAGTTTTGGAGCAGGCATATCTGCCAACAGAGGGTCTTAGTGAAACTTTTAGGAGTTTATGCAAGGAGATAGAACTTACCTCCAAGGGAATCTACCTTTGGATAAGCCACATAGTAGGCACATCCTGTTCCATTAAGGACCCTTTTATTTATTTTTTTTTAAGTTAAATGTTTTAATGGTGCAATTAAAATAATGAAATAAGGATTCAAATATACTTTTTCAATATATTACTTTCTTAAGGACCCTTTTAAAGAACTGATATTGGAATTAATTTCAGATTGGTGTACAGTATTTAATATTGCAGGGGAAAGGTTGGAAGGTTGGAGCTGCCACGAAATGAACATTAAAAACTGTGAATTACAAGAGGAACAATAGGAATAGAAATAGTCACAGACTCATAGAAATTTTAGAAGAAAGATTTCTTTGTAGATCATCTGGTTTGACTCCCTCATCTCACATATGAGGAACTGAGTGAAAGAGGGAAGGTGACTGCTCAAGGTCACAGCAGCTCCTGGGCATTCACATTCCCAGTTGTTTCCACTCCCCTGTTGAGATGATATAGAGTAAAGGGATTCATGAAAAGGAAACAGAAACTAGATTATCAGGACATGAATAAAGCATGGAGGATGAATCAGGAAAAAAAAAACAAGAATGGAAATTAGTTTGGGACTTGCAGTACAAGGAGTGAATTGAGATAAAAAAATTGTTTATAAGTTTCCGAAGATAAGAGTAAACAAAAGTGAGAGTTGACCAGTACAAGTGCATACGGCTGGGTTTATTTACAGACCCCCCTCCATTTTCAAAGTGTAGTGACAAGCTGTAGGCCATGGTAATGGAGCCAGAGACTAAAAACTCGTGGAAGCTAAGGCCATGAGCTGTTGGGCAGAGGAGCTTTAGTAGAGGATAAAAGTGCATCTCATTGTAACTGTGGTATACAGGAGGCTGGTGGTTGCCAAGAATCCAGCCCCATCCCTAATAGCCAGTTTTAGTAAGGGGGAAGTTGACAGAAGAGAAGAGGTGGAAGACAGGTTTTAAAAGGAGGAGTGACACAGACATTTTTAATTATATCCAGTTCCTTTGACCTTTTTGTGGTCATCCTGCCTGAAGAACTGCCCAGCTCTAGCCCTCTAGTCAAGCCCATTCTCTGACTGATGATGACACATGATACCATTTTGGAGCATGCCAGAACAATCTATGTCAGAGCATCAAGTCCTCTTTACATCAGGAAGTATTTTCATTTCCCCTAACGATGAATCAATAAGAATTTCAGCTAGGCATCTGGCGAACATACCCATAATATTGATTAGAAGAGAATGATCTAACAACGTATTCCCATGTAAAAATTGTGATAGAAAGTATTCAAGTAAAGAATTTCATATGCAAAGGAGATCAAAATAAACCAATCAACTATCAAATTAACAAATATCATAGTTCCAAAGATGTATCAGCTTGCAACTCTACATGTTACCCTAACTACTTTTTCTTTGCCAAAAATCAGGGCTAGGAACCTTGAATCTTTGACAAAGATCTCACAAGGCATCCTACTTGGCAGACTGTGTCTCTTCATAAATACTCATCATCGATTATCTCCTAGGAAGCATATTGGTTTAAGTATTTGAGCTCTTAGTGAATTTTTGCAGCAGCAGCCTGACTCACAGAGGCATTAAGACTGACAACAAAGAAGGCTGATAGAGTTAAGAATTAAGGACTATTTTCTTTCAACTACTATCATTATCAGAATGCATTTATAAATGACTTAACTACCCTGGCACTCTGCTAGGCATCATCTAAAAAGTACTCTTCTGTAGGAGCCTACATGTTCAGAACAAAATAATTTGGATGGTTTTATCTGAGTTCTAAAAATCCTCTTGAAATTCCTTTCTAGAGCCCAAGAGAATAAGAACCAGGTTCATTTGTTTAGTTGAATGGGTAATGGATTTTGAGAGGAGAGCTCTGTCTGATTATTGGAACTTTTGTACTAGTTTTATCTCTAGAATAAGCAAAAGGCTTAGATGAATGCATAGCATTGGTATGTCTTAGCTCAGGCTACCATTCAAAATACTGCATACTAGGTGGCTTAAACAACAGACATTTATTTCTCACGGTTCTTGAGGCTTGGAAGTCCAAGACCAAAGTGTTGGTTCAGTTCTTGGTGAGGGCTCTCTTCCTGGCTTGCAAACAGCCACTGCTATAGTTTGGATGTTTGTCCCCTCCAAATCTCATGTTGAAATTGGATCCCCGGTGTTGGAGGTGGGGCCTATTAGGAGGTACTTGGGTCATAGTGGTAGACGCCTCATGAATGGATTAATGCCTTGCCTGAGGTCGGGAGGTGAATGAGTTCTCACTCTGTTAGTTCCTGAGAAAGCTGATTATTAAAGAGAGCCTGGTGCCACCTCCCTCCTTCTCACTTCCCCTCCCCCCATGAAACCTCTGTACACACGAGCTCCTCTTCTTCTGTGGTGAGTGGAAGCATCCTGTGGCCCTCACCAGATGCAGATGCCCAATCTTAAACTTTTCTATACATCAGAATTGTGAGCCAAATAAACCCCTTTTCTTTATAAATTACCCAATCTTCAGTATTCTTGATAGCTACCCTAAACAGACAAAGGCACCTTTTTACTGTACCTTCACAAGGTGGAGACAGAGAGAAAAAGCTTTCTGCTGTTTTCTTTAAAGGCATTAATCCCATCATGAGAATCCCACCCACATGACCTTATCTAACCTAATTACCTGCCAAGGGTCCCACCTCCTAATACCATCACAGTGGGGGTTAGGGCTTCAACATATGTGTTTGGGGGACAGAAACATTCAGTCCATAACGGTATGCCACAGCAGAACCTCCTTTCATTAAACTGACAATAGGCTGGTTTTTTTTCCCCAACATTATTTTGATAGAATGCACGTTAATAATAATTTCTGTAAAATAGGTAATATTCTTAGGGAAAAAAATCTTGATTTGATTTTAAAATCTGGAAAGTTATTTCTTCTCCAGTTAAATGTATTTTCATTGTTGGTCAGATTAGTCTACAGCATCCATGCAGTGGTGAGCTGAGACAGCCACCAGGATTAGAGAAATGATTTCTTAAACCTCTGCTGAGCTCATATTAGCTTTCTAGCCCACAAAAATATTTTATGTTTTAGAAACTTTTGGAAGTTTTTACTTTCAAAATTTATTAACTACATAGAGCTGAGATTGGAAGATGGGAAATTATAGCCAGTGCTTTTCTTTCAAATATATTATGCACAGGTAAAAAAATAAAAAAAAAAGAACCAACTCTTCCTTAGCAATTATTTTCTCCTTTGCTACTGCCTCCCCTCCTCTTCTCCTCTTCCTTTTGTAAAAATTAAACAAAACCCAATTTTAGTTACTTATGCACTGTTTCATAAGAAGTAAAGCATTAAACCTTCCTTGCATGCTTAGGTTAAAATAATCTGAACAGTATTTTTATTAAAATTTTGCCAAAGTATTGCTCTTAAATGTGGGCTAGATGGGGAAATCCCTTGCTGCTTTTGAATCCAAACTAATGCTAAACAACTGAACTCCAGCCAAAAATGTTACTCATGCGGTAAACTAATATGATTTCGCACTGATCATTTTTGTTCTCTTCAATATACATACTAAGAAAAGCCAAAAGAGAAAATGTAGAGGAATAGCAAAATCACATTACCAGAAAGATTTCATAACTCCATAGTTGTGATGAATATATTAATAAATGTTAATAATTTTTGATGGTGAAAATGAGCTGCTAAACTTTAAGCCCTTGCATGGAAGCCAAAATATGTATAACTAAGCCCTCAATTGTTGTCCATTGATATAGAGAGATGGACAAGGCTTTCCACTTGCTGAAATTTTCTCATCCATTTTAAGACCATTTTACCCAGAACTTGAAAACTTTGCATTATTTTCTATATTTTTATTTAGTAACTTTTAAACAGTTTTCTCATTTTGCTGGGTATAGTTTTGTAAACTTGCTCTGTGAAAATTTTCCCAGCAAACAACTATATTCAGACTTTAACTTTTATGTGAAACATATGCTGCTCCTTCTGGCTCTCCCCCATTCTTTCTCAAACATGTAAATCATAGAATTAGAAGTAATTTCAATGGAGAGGTTCATGTCTAGACTGTAGGTGGAAATGGCTTTCAGAGATAGAACAGGAAGCCAAGACCAGGAAAAATAAGGGAAGATTAAAAATAAATGTCAGATACCATACAGAACATACCCAGAGAGTGACTGACAGAACAGGACTCCACAGTCAAGTAGCAGTGTGGAGTCAGGATAATATCAGAGAGGAAGCAAACACTAAGTGAGAAACTAGACAATTAGTTGAGGTGTAGCTGCTTCTATTATTCTTCCATAACCATTGCTTTATTCAGTTGTCTTCCATAATTGAATGTAAGCCACTTAAGATCAAAGACTTTTGACTTATTTATATTGCTCCTAGAATATATTTTATATTGTTGGACAAAATAGGAACTCAATAAATATTGAATGAATTAATGATTGAATGTCATAGGAACCAACTACAGATATGGCCAAATCATAAAAATAAATCAATATGCTAAACAACTATATGTTTATTTATTATAAAAGGTGGTAAAAAGCTAGATTCCACATGTCTAAATTTTAACAATGAGAAGCTTCTACTTATTTTACTTCACAGCCTACCAAAGTTGGAAAATGCAGAGCTGAAAATGGAGATTATTCTTTCTTAATGTGTTTTATCCATGGTTAAAATAAGAGAATTCTCCATAGCTACATGGATCTCAATAAAGCCGTAATGAAAACCAACATAGTATTCTAAGTTTCATGAAAGCACAAGCTGTGTCTCATAATACAATTTTCACAATAAACATTTGTTAATGTCGCTACTGATGAGTCTTCAAAAGCTTTCTAATTTATTTGAGGAAGAGCTATTAATCTTGGCAGAACTTCTCTAATGCCAGGAAATGTTGCTAAAAGCCTACATTTAAGTTTACAGCTAATGGAAAGGACACCAGAAATGTCCAGGCAAGTTGTTTTAGTGATTCCTGACCTAGTCGTAGCATTTCTTAAAATTCCAAAACCAAATTTTATTAAAACAACTATATTGTTGTCATAGTAGCATAGTGCCAAACATGGACTATGCCAGGGGGATAGGGCTAAGACAAATGGTTTCAGGTTCCTTCCCCCTCAAAAGTTAAAACAATAAGACGATGTCAGTGAATTACTTTCAAAGGTTTATGAAAACAAGCATGACTTTCTCTGAGGCAAAGATAAAAAAAAAGAAAAAATTAGTCTAGTTACTGATATAATTGGCATTTAATTGGCCAAATGTTCACACTATTAAAAATATACCTGGTTTTAAATACTGACCTAAATGCATATTAGATAACTCATAAAATAAATTTCAAGGTGTTTTTTTAAGTGAATAAGAATTTTTTAAAATATAAATTTAGTAACTTTTGTATCAGTAAAAAGAATTCTTGTTTTTATTTTAAATTACTTTTCCTCAAAAGTTTAACATTCAAATAAAACTGAAGAGTAATTACATAATAAAAATTTTAATATAGACTATTAGGTGATGCTGAGGAAATATTGATAATTTATTGATATTAGGTATGAAAATAGAATTGCAGTTACATAAAAAATTTTCCTTTTTTGTAATGCATATTGAACAATATATTGGTAAAATGGCATGATGTAGGATTTGTTTTAGAATACTTCAGAAAAATTGGTGTGAGAATAAATAAAACAAATTGGCAAAACCATGAAAACTTTTGAGTCTGATGATCTTATAAGGATTTGATTTATTTTTCTCCATACATTTGTATGTTTAATTTTTTTATAATAAAGATTTGGGAGGTTTTTACCTAAATTTTTGTATAAGCCAGTAGATTTTTGTGGTTATCACATGACTTTCATTTCCAAGGTAAAATCTGGTACCTGGTACAAAGTAGGTGTTATGGCTATGTACATGGATTGAATAAACTAATGAAAGGTACATTTATTCAAAGTATAATAAACACTTTACAAAATTGGTTCAATAAATTCATCTATTGTTTTAAAATATCTCCCAATGTTAGTTTAGTAGATATATATAATTCATTATCTTATATCATTCTCATTCATTTTTTTAAAAAAATGCTATTTTTAATCAACAATTTTCTAATTAACTGAAATACTGAAATACATAGGTAATTGGGCTTAATACTCTGCATAAATATAAAAGATATAAACTGTATGAGAGTCAGGAAAAGCTCTCATCAGAGGACAGAGTCAGGCCTTCACAGTGTGGCTTCGCTCTGAAGTATTATGAATTCCTAATTCACGAAAATTTGTGCAAGTTTAAACATAAATGCAAAAACATTTCAAATATCAAATATGATATTCCAGATGATCTTCACTTTTTTTCTTTCTAAATTAACATGTTTTGAACCCATGATAGAAGTGTTTTCTGGAAAACTAACCTTAGATGCATTCTATAATAAGAAAGATAAAGTATTCAGATAAATAAAAACATAAATATTCTGGCCAGCTAACTTTGGTATGTAGTAATCAGTATTGCAGAGATATTGCCCAATTTCCAGAGTGGTTTTACTCCTAGGATCTCATTCATGTACACGTTAGCAACACCTCTGTTTTATAGTTGGCAGAGATGGGCAATTTCCTTTCTGGAGGTGACCTCTGTCCTGCTTACTGGATTAGATGATTGCATGGTTACAGTCCATTGGCTTTTATCCTGGGATGCAAATGTTCTCCTCTTCTCTGCACAATCCCCCTCTCTCTCTCTCCTGTAGGCCGATCCTTTGTTAGCAGCAAACACCCTCACTGCAGGCTTGTCACAGTGATTTAGTAAAGGCATATTTTACTGAAATAAGAAGCCCAATGGTGTAGCTGGAACTGATCAAAAGCCATCAGCAAGCCGACAGATTGTTTTTTATGCAAGATTGGCCTTGGGTCTTTTGAAAGAAGAAATCTCCACATGTACATGATGAAATCCAATGCTTGGTCACAAAACTGATCTCCAAGAGAAAGGAAAAATGTGTTTCCAAGTAGAAAGGTACATAGTTTTGAATAAATGAACAACCCATATCTTTATAGGTCTTCCCACAGAACATTTCATTTTTTATTTTCCCCGGCCATTAATTCACTCATTTATTCTTCTCTTTGATGGGCACTGAAATATGTATTAGGGATAATATAGAAAGCAAGAGAGATATTTCCTCTGCTTCATAGAATTTACATTATAATAGGGGATTCTGACAAGTAATCAGGCCTCAAATAAAAAGGAGAGACAGAAATTGTGAAATTTACTTTCACAATTCACTGTTCCCCTATCCATTTACATATTGAGCTCCATTTACTGCTGGACCAAATGGAAGGCACTCTGGTATTTTCCAGGTGGTAAGGGGCAACCTCTGCCTTCGTACTTAGGAGAAGAACTGATTAGTAGGATAAACTAATCAAGGATTAGTTTCAAGGATATTCAGCCTTGTGATCAGGAGATGACAGAATCGTTCTAGTAAAAATAGTCCAGTACTAATAAGGAAGCTATGGAAAAGTTCTGAAGACAGACAAAGAGTGGTCACATTGTGCCTTTTCAGGCACCAAAATTAGAGATAGTGAAGACACTGATCTGAATAAAAATTGGATAATTGATGAATATTATTTCTAGAGCCCTGATTCTTCAACCTCTCCCCGGGCAACTTCTTATCCTATCTCAGGAGTCCTCCCTTCTACCTTCATATTCCATTCTAACTTCTGTCAACTTTTTTTTTTTTTTTTTTAGTTACTATCAACATTTACTTTTGGAACTCAGAGTGTCACAATAAAAGACATCATTGAAATTTATCAATCGTTTCTTCTGCATGTGTTCTCACCATCTGCCTTATCCTACTCTACAATGAGGATTGTCATCTAAAGAAGAATCTGTTAAATGTCATAATATCTTTGCCACTCTTTATAATTTAGTGATTCTCCATTTTTATTTATAAAAATCTCCTGTTTATCTTTCTCTTATAGCAAAAAAGATATTGGAAATTGATCAGAAGACCTGACAAATGCATAACTGTTTATAATTAAAGAGTAGAAATTTGGTTGTGGGATAGCAAGAAATGATGTGAAACAAAGACTTTATATAATGTAGATCCTAGACCTTTTTGGGACACTTTTGCCAAATTAAAATCTATTACCTTAGAGTTAGAAATCTATGTCATGCATATGCTACAACATGTAATATCTATAATTCATACAATGTAATACAGTTGCTTTGGGTAAAGAAAATGAGGAAGAGGAGGTTATAAAATTAATATATTATTGAGAGTCTATAGTTATTCTGGTTCTATTCCTAGTTTTCTGTGTGGTCTTGAGATAATCACCATCTTTGGACTATAATAATCTCATTTACAAAATGAAGGTAATAATTCTGGGGAATGCTGGGAAAAAACATGTGAAAATACTTCCAGAAAATTTTAAGCAAGTTATACACAGAGGACTTTAGTAGGAAAGAATGCTTTGATAAGATGAAAGATTGAATTAGTGATGCCCACTCTGTATGTTAGTCGTGATTTATTCATTCATTTTTCAGTTTGATCTTATTTGCCAAAAGAAAATGCGTACTCTGAATTTGGGGCAAGAATCCAGGTAGTGTCACTTTGGAAATGGGAGTGGGGAGTTTTAGAGCCTGATATCTCATCTTCTGGATAAACGCCCTCTTACTTAGACAAGCATGGGTGTGCAGGTATCTGCAAGCCACATTAGCAGACAGGGCTGTATGGAAGCCTCCTGTGATTCTTTCCCTTATTACTGATCTCATGGCTCTCCCACAGTGAGGTTAACATTCAGAACCCCATACACTGCTCCAAAATTCTGGGGAATACAGTGCCACTTTTGAGTTCATTTCCTGAATGAGAGAAGAAAACCAGAATGGTGCAGGAAATGTGCATGTTATTTTTGTCTGATCTCAGTTTTTATTCATCCAGAGACCACAATGATGAGATCATCCATCCATGTTTCCATGCCCTACACACATTTACATAGAAGTAAACTTTGTCTTTCAATTTCATTTTGTTTGAAGGGCTTGAAGGCCAAAAGCAACACGTTTCCACTGACCCCTGTCTTGTTAGAAATGCATGGCCTGGCCTAAAAGACAACTAGAGCTTTCAGATTCTATTTGAGTTGGCCACATACTGAAAGTCCAACCATTGTGGTAAAGTCCGTATTTTCAGCAGACTTTACAGCAGATTCCCCAAACTGCAAAGCAACATCTGCTGCTCCAGCACCAGCCACATGCCAATTACTGTTAAAGAGATTTCTGCCAGGCCAGATGCAGTTCTTACAATTAAACTCGTCTGTGCATTTCTTGTATGCAGCCCATTTTCTATAGAGGGCTCTCAGCCAGCTCTCAAGGGTGAATGGAGCTTAATGCATCACTAGGCTGTAATGACGCCATTTGTCAATTTGCTAAATCTTGTAAAAGAATACAATTAAGTCAAGTTTGCTAAAAATTTAAGCTCCCCTCCCCCCCCAATCACAACCAATCTTAGAAGTGGTCATCCTACAAATTATTATATACCTCAGCCAGTTTTTCCATATTCTCTCCAGTTTAAAACTAATAGAAACTGTTCCTCAAAGGAGGGAGCCTGAAGGAGATGCCAGAACTTTAAACAACAAGAACCCACAGCATGCTGAGAAGTCAAGAGCTGCTGCTTATAAGTAAGGAGAAAATCTTTTGGAAAACAGGAAATAAAATTATAGTTGTCATTCTTAAAATAGGCTCTATAATAATATTTGTACAATGAGGTACACAAGAAAACTATGGATGATTTTTGTTTTGATTTGAAAGGACTTGTAGTTGCACGTCATTTGGATTTTATGTGGAGCTTCATACTGTTTTGGTTTTCATCTATTCATTTTTTTAACAAGGATTTGTTATATACCTACTATGTGCCAGGTATTATGGAATTAAAAATGAACAAATAGTCATAATTCTATTTATACCAAAAAGTTATAAATCAAACAATATTTGAAAAGTTATACAATTGGGAAATATGCAGGGTCCCGTGGTAACAGAGAAGAGAATGACATTGATAAAAAGGCATTTGCTAAGTATCCTTTTATAGTGATATACTTAAAAAATATATAGAAAACCTACAGCTTTCCCAAGTGCCTCAGTGTGTACAAATCATCCCCCATGCTGTGAAAATTAGGCCTAACCTATAAACTGTAAATGTGAAAAGGAATAAGACTAGAAATTTACTCCAGGTTTGATCCATGATTTATGAGAAAATTGGATATCTCAAAATTGCTTTGGCTGTAAAAGAGTCAAGGGCTCTAAACAGGCTCACAGAAAAGCCCATCTAAAGCATTTTCAGAATTGACCAGAATAATATTGTAAAGAAGTTAGAAACATTTCATTCATGATTAGGTTGACAAATACACACTCCCCAGCCTGCATCCCTCAGGGAAGAAAAGGGATTGTTAAGGAGTAGAGGAAGATAATTACAATGAGCACCAGGCCTGCCCTGTTGTGTAATTGGTTGGGTGTGGCTAGGAGAGGACTTGGCAAAGTTGACATCCATTTGTCCTCTAAGCATTGCTGATTTTGGAGAACCATGATGTGCACTGGGTTTCTAAACTAGAGAGCAAATGGACAAAAAGGAAGGGAGTTAGCTGGATGCTGTAGAGATTACCGGTTCACGTTTCCATCTCAGTCAAATTCCAAGAGCAACATCATGAGAGAATTACCTCCTGTTTTCAATCGCAAAGAGTTTATATTTGGGTCTAAGCCAGCGACAGAGAATCAGGCAGATTGTCTTATGTATAGTGAATAGATGCTGGTTTATTTTCCAAACAACTGACTGAGATCCTGCAGAAAACAACATTAAAACAACATTTGTAAACCAGCTTGCAAATAGAAAACTCCATGTACAACAGGATATTGTTGCTGTTTGGTTTTAATTATCTCTTCCTAAATGTTTCAGGAAGTATTTCTAGCTAAAATTATATCTCTTTTACATATAACCAAACACCTTATTCCTTTTGGGGATATATAAAAATGTGTGACATAAGAACAGATATAGAGTTGGTATCCCTTCTCTGGCAGATCAATAATATTTTCTATTCTCTTTGCCTCTATTTTGGAATAAAATTAGAAATCATCTCTAGTATACATCATTTTGGGGGGAGGGGAGCAGAGAAAGTACACATTGTAACAATCCATCTCCAAAATCATAGTCCCAAATGTTTGAAAGGGCTTCAAAGTGCCCCCTGCAGCCTTTGACTAAAGCCTGGCAGCTCCAGAGAAGAACTCAGTAATGGGGACACAGACTGCCAAATGCATAGTGTGCCAATGCCAGCCAAAGTGAGCTGGCAGAAAGAGCAGCCAGCAAACTGACAGTGCCAAGATACTGGAAGCCAGGATGGCAGGAGAAGGAGAATGGTTTCCAAGGGAGTGGGGTTGTTTTAATTACTTGCTGTAGTGTTACTCCTTAGCCTTGCTCTTTGTGGTTGTATGTGGGTTGTTTCAGTCGACATCCATCATTCCCTCTGACAGGGTTAGAGAGCCAGAGAATGTGCAGGGAGTTATTTCCAAACAGGATAGAGACAGGCATTGACACAAGAGTAAGACAACCATACTGGGCGGGGCTGGAAAGCCCATAACTCCAAATGATGCATCCCAATGGAGACAAAATTTTTGCAGCACTAACTCTAGCAACTGGTAATAGAGCATCTCTAAGAAGCAAGTAAAGAAGCCATAGCCAACCTTTCAATTTGTTTCAGTTAATTTGTTCATTCTTATTCTCTACCTTCTGTTTCCAAATCCTTTTGCACCATTCCCTAGGACAGTGCAGTCTCCATGTCCACACTGAATAGAATAGCAAATCATAGTAGTGGCGGCGGTAGTAGTAATAGCTACCATGTTTTAGCAGCTGCCACATTCCAGGTTCTGCACCAGGCATCACAGCCATGTCCCAGACCTCTCTAGAAACCCATGCTATTCCTCTTGCTTTGTTTCTCTTGGTTTAAAGGACATTGACCGTCCTTGCAACAGGCCCTTGACAGGTCTAAGTCAAGAGAGTAGATGAGCTTATCATTGGTAAATGTGAGACTGAGAAGAAAGCAATCCTAAAAAATAAGGAAGACTAGTTCTCCATTAGTCTTAGTTGCAGCTACACATAGTCTTATCTCTCACCTGATTGCTTGCCTGGTTTTAGATTACCTAGAAATTCTCTGAGTTATCCAATCACCAGTTGGTATATATTTTTTCTGCCTTACAGTCATGGTCAGTTTGTTCTGTTTGGAAATTAAAACACTGCCCAATTTGAACCTAAAACTCTTTGTTTCTTAGGGAAACAGAACAAAGGAAACTGTTACGTAGGTATTTGACCATTCAAAACCTTAAGGAGCCTGAGAAGAGTTTGAGTATTATCAGGCCTCAGTATTATTAACAGCATTCTTCAATAAAACTCTATACTTCTAATAACACCTTGATTCATCTTTTGCATTGTTTCTTCATTCCCACTACCTCTAACTTGGATCTTGTTCCTCGGTGTCTTGTTCCTGCGATAGCCTACTAACTGGCAGTCAGGCTTTGACTTCGTTCACCTTGTTTACCAACCTCTCTTTTCTGCTAAAATTTCTGCCATAGGACTTGGCATCCTGTAGTAATGGGTCTACTCTTCCTAGCTGGTCATTCAAGACTCCCTTATATCTGAAAACACATTATTGCTCCACTGAACCAATACCTTCTCCTCAACATTCACCTCTCCCCTAAAAGCATGAAAACCTCATTTCCATCTTTTTACTTTTCTTCTGCTGTTCTCTCCAATTTAGTATTCACTGTGAATATAGTCCAAATATAGCCCTTCCTTAAAACCCAAATTGAGCTCTTCTCCCATCTTAATTAGCTACTACTTTTTTCTTTTTCTTTTTTTAATATATATATTTTTTATTTCAGAATATTACAGTGGTACAAATGTTTAAGTTACATATGTAAGCTTTGTCCCACCTGAGTCAGAACTACAAGCATGTCCATCCACCAAACGGTGTGCACCACACCCATTAGGTGTGAATAAACCCATCCTCTCCTCCCCACCGACCTGCCTGACACCCAATGAATGTTACTATAATATGTGCACTTAAGTGTTGATCAATTGATATCAATTTGATGGTGAGTACATGTGGTGCTTAGTTTTCTATTCTTGTGATACTTAGTAGAATGGGCCCCAGGTCTATCCAGGATAATATAAGAGGTACTAATACCTACAATACACATATCTGGTAAACTGTACATACAAAAGCTTGAAGTGATCCCCAAATCATCTGGCCAACTCTCTCAGGAAACAGATGTATAACTTAAACCCTCCCAGATGGACTTTACCAGCCTACATGGTTCATCTTGTACTTTATGCTACACTCCAATGTCTGCTAGGCTTGCAGGCCTTGCCCCTGCAATTAGAGTGAAAACTCCTCGGCCCTGCCTGCACATCTTTGCTATCCTCCTAAGACCCACTATTCTGTTGAGCTGATTTCAAACTGAATCAAGTTGCCATTTTAAAATTCACTTAGGTAGGCTCATCATTTCAAGAAACATGATACTGCATTATTTGAGGGCTTACACATTCATTTTCTGGATTGATTTCTTTTCCAAATTTGGCTTTGCATATCACTTATTTTTCTTGAGTTAGCACAACTGGTCAAAATAGATTGAGAGAGCCAGGCATGGTGGCACATGCCAGTATTCCCAGCTACTTGTGGGGCTGAGGTGGGAGAATTGTTTGAGCTCAGGAGTTTCTAGCCAGCCTGGATAACATAGCAAGATCCCCATCTCTAAAAGAGAAAAAAGAAAGAAGAAAAAAGGAAAAAAAATAGATTGAGAATATGAGAACATTTCCACAATTTTAGGCAGGGTTCCCATGTCTGAAAAAAGTGTTCTCACATCAGAGAAGGGGGGAAAGCACAGGCTACTGCTCAGTTCACTGCTTCTAAACATAAATCAGATGCCTATGAATCTTTAAAATTTGACGCTCAGCGACTGTGAAGCTTCACAGCATGACAACACCTTACTTTCCCTTCTGAGATAGTTTACATAAGATACAAACAGCTATCAAGAAGTCCTTGTTACCTAGAGGGTTAAGAAGGAAATGTAGTCCTCTGAGTGTCACTGATAAAAGTGAAATAAATAAGCAAAATAATGGAAGGTGTTTTATGGCTCTCCTGCAAAGCAGGAGCAAAATATAGCAAAATATCCATATGCCTTTTTTATTTTTTGAGTCTCATGACTCATTAAAACCCTACTATTTTTTTTAATATTAGGACAAAACTATTTAAACTCCATTTTATCTATATTACCTATAATTGTTGCTGTGGTAATAAAACAAACACCTTCTCCAGGTCCCAGATGTTGTTTCATGAAAGAATTTATTTATTACTGATTTATTTATATTACCTCTTAAAGTGTTTTTTAATCAAATTTATTTACATAGAGGATATTTCAAACCAACTCATTTATCTTTTTCATTATATTAGGTCATAGCCAACCACCACAGTAAATGTCAATCCATAGACCAACAGCTTACACATGCTCAATACAAATGTTATAAATTAGTACATAAAGTTTAGAGGGTTTAATAAAAGCTTAATAGTTTTCTGACGTGCTTATTTCCAGTCTCTTAGTGTTGTTCATTTCCAGAGTATCTGGACACGTGGAAATGAAGCCCTTTAAACACTGCCAACATTTTACATCCACTGCTCATAACTTGCCTGAGCTATTAAGGATGAAAAAATATCCCATAAATCAAGATGACATGAAGGAAAAAAATCAGCTTAATCCCACAGAAAAACAATTTATCCTTCCCAAATAACCTGAACAAACAGCTAAAGAAACCATTCTAAAGTATAAAAATATTTTTCAGATGTTTCCCTCTTCGAGATAATTTTGCTTATAACAATTTTCACATAAAGATATTTGGTTGGTGAGAAGATTGTGCAAAGATGCAGTTCTTTATACTGTGGTTGAGATTTATAGACCTTAAACCTTGAAGCTACTGAGCATTCATTCTGAACTCAGTTGGAATAGCCTGGCAGGTTGCAGGTCAAAGTAAAAAGTGGGTAAACTTCCATTTATCTGTTCTTCTATATACCATAATGCACATGGTTTGGACCTAAATGAGCAGCCCACTACTCAAATAGGGTTAAAACTACCTGAGCAAATCAAAACAGGGAAATAATCCCCTCTCAGTACATCCAATTCAGCTTAGAATTGGAGGCACTAAGGTTCAGCAACCTGAAAGTACTGATCAAGCAGAGAAAATGGGATCACTTCTCTACAACACTCTGCTTCCAGGGTGAAGCTTACAGCCTAAGGGAAAAACAGGTAGATGCTATGTCTGGTAGTATAAGAAAAAGGGGAGCTATCAGGACAAATTCATCTCAGCTGATCTTGTAGTCTTAATCTTTTACTGTGGATTTGAAAAGTACTCAAAACCCACAAGAAAACTCTAGTGGGTAGGTAAAAGAGCCATTTAAAAAACCACAATAAGTATCTCCAAAATAGATGCCAAAATGATTGTTGTTTGGAGGGGGGAATGCTTAGGGCTTTACCCCTCTCATATATAATGCTTTATCAAATACAATGTTATTTTGATTAAATGGGAAAAACAAATGAAAAAGAGGCTACTTAGGGGGAGATATATATACATATATATATAATATATATATATATTATATATATATATATATTGGTAGCTATATTTGTCTGCTAGGACTGTCATACCCAAATACCACACACCTGGTGTCTTAAACAACGAGTTTATTTTCTCACAGTTCTGAAGGGTATAAGTCTAAGATTAAGATGTCAACAGGTTTGCTTTCTTCTTCTCTCCTTGGCTTGCAGATGACCATCTTTTCCCTTTGTTTTCACATAGTCTTTCCTCTGCCTTTGTAGCCTTTGTGTCCTAATCACCTCTTCCTGTAAGGACACCAATCAGATTAGATTAAGACCCACCCATATGACATCATTTTACCTTAATTACCTCTTTAATGGCCTTAACTCCAAGTTGAGTCACATTTTGCAGGTACTGAGGGTTAGGACATCAACATATGAATTTAGGGGGAGGGGTGACACAATTCAGCCCGTAACAGTAGCTACCATGCTTCCCCGAAAATAAGACAGGGTCTTATATTTAATTTTCCTCAAGAAAACACCCTAGGGCTTATTTTCAGGGGATGTGTTATTTTTGTTAAGTACGGTACAACAATCTACATGTATTCGAATATGGTTAAGTTGTCATCTTCCGGAACATCATCATAACTTTCCAAACCCCGAATTCCATCCTGAATTTCTTGCGACTCTATTTCCTTTAGAACCATTGGCCCCAATCTCTCATGTGGAGCAATAGAGCTCTCATGGGGCAGATGAGAAGGGCTGCTCATCTTCTTTACCGCTCCACTACGAAATTCATGGGTTGTGCAGATAGGCTGCATAGCCACACCCATCACTAGGTCTTATTTTCGGGGTAGGGCTTATATTGCGTGAATGCTTAGAAATCCTGCTAGGGCTTATTTTATGGGTAGGTCTTATTTTTGGGGAAACACGGTATGTACAAAAATTGAAGTAGAAACTTGTGTTAAGTAAAACTTATAGAAGGTCATTGCTTTGGACTAAGTTTCTGCACTAATTCACAACAGACCAGACCAAAAATCAAAAAAGAGTCATCTATTCATGTCACCAAACTCAAAGTAAGTTATCTGACCTAAAAAATAAGGAAAAAGAGATAGCTCATTTCCCAAAGAGGTCAATTTAAACCTTCAGTTGGCTTGATAATGAAGTTCCCTTTCCTCACACAAAAAAGTAGCCTGAAATAACCTGATCTTAACTAATCAGTTATTTTTCTATTGTTCTGTCTCCCTGTTCCCACTTTATAATAAAAGCAGCTTTGAAAGGACTGATATACTCTTTGCTTCTGCTGTCTTCAGCCCTCCTCTGTCTATAAAGCCAAGCCCTTCTACTCAGCCTATCAGAACATTTATTCTATTTTATGGAACAAAGTGTTGCCCAATTTTAGAATCACAATGAAGCCAATTATTATCTTGAAACTAAATTTACTATAATTTTGTCCTTTGACACTTGATATAGCTCATATAGATAATTTATATCAAACTTTTTTTTTGCTTACTGCTTTATAATAATCCAGGTAAATATGCTAGTGAGAGCTTAAGTCACCCTGTAAGATCCAACACAGTCTCCCTTTTTGTTACTCTATATGCTAGTAAATTATTCCCAGCCCTGTCTATAGTTATTGCACCCAAATTTGTACTCTACAAAAATGTACACACTTCTTGGTACTAAAACCATGTAAATACCTTCAGGTAAAGTAGGACTTTGATTTTTAAATCTGTGGAATGCAACCCATGAGTAGATCATGAAATCAATTCAGTAGATGGTGTCATTTTTTCAATAAAAGAGCATGTAAAATAATATATTCAATAAGATACTACAGCCTGTAAAAGAGTAAAATAATGAGTGTAGAGATGATGTCAGTGAATAAAGTAGAATAAGGATTTCGAAAATTCTCTCCTGCGTAGAAGCAATGAGGACAAGGCCAAGATTGTCAGAACCAACTTTTTCTGAATTCTGGACATGAAAGGCTTGCAAGCAAACTGAGGAGACAGTTGAATCTCAGTTAGAACAACAAAACTTTTTGGCATTTTTAAGTTATCCTATTCACACCCCTCCATGCCACTCCTGCAGTAGACTTGATACTTACAGTGAATTCAACAGTCTGGCAGCTACTGGAGGAAGCCCAAAAAGGTTGAGGGTGGAGCTCTGTCAAACCACTTTTGCAGAAAATTGTCGTCATTTAACCTCGCTGGTGGTTCCCTGGGAGATGCACTCACAAGGCTGGATTTATTTGACCCGATTGGAACTTGCCTAGTGGAAACGGCTTTTTCTCTGTGTCACTTATTAAAAACAGTCAGAGGCAATTGTTGAACTTCACAGATGTGTGGGGCAGTAAGTACCAACTGGGACAAACAATAGGCAAACAAAAAGCTTAAAAGGAAATGCAGTGTCGTGGAAGCTTTGGGAAGTCTGACAGGTCCCTGGGACTGTAGAAGGCTGGTGTAGGCACAGGGCTATGCGTATGCCTGGGGCTGGGCACATGCTCTGAGAAGGCCTGAGAGATCCCTAAACTCTCACCTCTGGCTGACCTTGAGTCTCTATACAAGCAGGAAGTTACATACCCAAGCACACACAGTCCTATGATAACCACCAAATTATACACTTTAAAATGGTGATTTTTGTGGTATGTGAATTATATCTCAAGAAGAAAAAAACTATTAGTTGTTTATCTGAAATTCCAAAAATAAAAAATAAGAGCAGACAGCCCTGGCATAATGTCGATTAAAAGAAGCCAGATACTTCATTCACATTCAGTTCAAAAACAAGCAAAACTAATCTATGGTGATAAAATTCCAAATAGTGTTTACCTCTTCATAGGGTATTGACCATAAGAGGATATGAGGAAGTCTTTTTGGGTCCTAGAAATGTTCCATATCTTAATAAAGCCTGTGGTAACACGGGGGGTATTAAACACCCCATATAGAAATTCATCAATCTGCACACTTACGATTTGTGTGCCACATTCTATGAGTTATACTGTTAGGTAGATAGTGAGGGACTTCCGGCTCTCCTAGGGACAAAAGCAGACACCCTGACTTGGTGCTGCCTAGAGCAATGGACATACCTGGGGAAGAAGGACAAGGGCAGGCTGGTGCCTTATTGCTGTCCCACCTTGATTCTGCCCCAGCAATGGCCACACCTAGGGGAAGGAGGAGCACCTGCCAATCTGCAAAAGATTGCAGGGAATTCCCCACCTCATGAGCCAGAGACCCCAGGCACAATTGGATCTGGAAGATGACCTAGAGTAACCTAAGTCTAATCGTCATATTAATTGTCAATCAAAGTGATTCAATGGTGTTGTATGAAACATGAGGAGGGCTTAGTCCAGACAATATAAAACAGGACCCTAGACCATAACCAGGGCCTCTTGTTATGGTCATCTGTGGCTAACGTGTCTTGCTGTTGCTCTATAAACCTATCTTGCTCTGCCTCAATAAACTTCCTTTCCTGCTGGCCTTGCTATCAGTGTGTCTGGTCATTTTGAGCCAAGAGCACAGGGAGAACCAAGAACAGACTTCCAACCCCACAAGGCCTGCCAACCTGACAATACCACAATAAAAATGCAAAAAAAAAAAAATACAATGAGTATAAACATTGTTTTGTAAAAATTTTGCTCTGGTTGATTATATGTATGTGCACAACTAGGTCATGATGTAAATTATATTTATTTCTATGAACATGATCAAAGTGTTTGAAAATCTTGAACTAAAATGTTAGAATTCTATGAAGAAATTGATATTTAAGATACGAACAATTTAGGGCTGGGTGTGGTGGCTTATGGCTATAATCTCATCACTTTGGGAGGCCAAGGCGAGAGGATTGCTTTGATTGTGCCACTACACTCCAGCCAGGACAACAGAGGGAGATCCGGTCTAAAAAATTAAGTAAAAAAGAGAAAAAAGATATGAACAACTTATACTTATCAGGCACATTTTTGAAAATACAATTAAAGGTAAGTTGTGGGAAGTATTACTCTAATAAATAAACTGACCGCACAATGATTTAAAAGTATTGTAGCCTCATCAGAAAGCCTCTGAATCCCAGCTTCAAACACCTTTCTTTGTGAACCTTCCTTCACTTCCAAAGCCAGAAGTGACCTCTTGACCTCCTAAATTATACATTATTTTGTTGATATCTCTGTTATATATACATCTGACATTGACCTGTTCATGTATTATTTTCTTTCCTGATTATACAATCTTAGAATCTGATGACTATATTATTCCTTTCTTTGTTTCTCATAAAGCTTCATATAGTAGTTTTCGCTTAATAGGTATTGCACAAAACAAATGGTAGAGTTCAAGGCCCTTGGCGCCATGAAGTTTCCCTGAAAATCACTGACATGAGGCAAGTTGATTAGTAGGAGAAAAGGCATACAAATTTATTTCACATGTATACATGGGAGCTTTCAGAATGAAGATTGAACCCCAAATGGGGTTCAGGAGCTTATATATCATCTTGAGATTACAAAAAGAATGTGGGCTTCAGGGTATGGTGTAAAAACAGGTTATGATGGTAAATCAGGTTTTAGTGGCAAGACAGAATATGAGAGGGGGCAAGAGGAGGTTTGGCTAGCAAAAGTAGTCTTGTTATGTAGTTGAAACCTCATAGGTAGCAACCTGCAGAGAGAATAGATCTTTAAAAGTGTCAGACTCAGTTTATCTCTCCTAGATCCAAACAAGGGAAAACCTACCTATGTCAATGGAGATTCTCTATAGATGCAAATTTCTCCCACAAAAGATAACTTTGCAGGGCCACTTCAATCTGCTGACAGCCATCTGTGGCAGCCATCTAAAAATGTGTCAGATATATTTGGGGGTGAAATATTTTGATTTCCTTCAAAATAAGAAATAAATGTACATGACTTTAAAATATGCACATTAGAAGTTCAAAACAAATATATAAGAATACAAAAATCTAATATTTAGGTACAAATAAAAGCATATTGAACAATATGAAAGTAAAAAGTTGTGGGTATGTGTGTATGGTCAGTGCTTGTATGTATGTATATAATCTATTGGTTATGTGTCTGGAATTTTAAAGCTCTCATTCATTAACAGTCAAAAAAGATTACCTGATTCAGAGCTCAAAAGTCCCCTTTTCTGTTCTGTCCTTTCACCTATGGTTGCCAAACCAAATTCATAGTTCACTAATGTCAGGGAGAGCTGAGCAAAATCAATAAGAAAACAAAGATTTTCACCCCAGAATCAGAACAAAGGATTGTGACTCTGTGGTGGCACATGGCAAACCTTTCTATAATTATCATTTCGCTTGGAGATAACTCCAGAAATTGTAGAGACAGAACTTAACCATGTTCCTGAACCAAATAATTTTTCACTTATGTATTTTCAAAAAATAATAAAAAACAAAATCTCTTTCTCTAATCACACCTTACCCTTTATGTGACGTTTTGTGATAAAGATAATAAATCACAAATCCAGATAAGAATAAAATATGTGTTTCTTCAGGGTTGTGCCTTTCATGGGCCGGCAGTTTAAACTGTATGTCATCTCTCCTGCTGGTTACTGTTGCTACTCTTTGTTGATTGACTGTAATTGATTGACCAGTGGGTGGTGAACAGCAGGACAGTGAGACCACACAGCTTTAAAAGCAATGAGGAAACACTTCAGACATTTTTCAAGACCTAAAGTTGTCTAGTGTTTATTTTCTTTCAAAGGCAGGTATATAATTACTCAATCTTAGCTATAAGAAGAGAAATTTCTTTCTAAAAGCAGAATCCTTACAAAAATATATACCTAGTCAAAATACCAGCTGTTACTAAATACTCATTCTGCTGTAATCTCTTCATTTGTGAACCTACTAGGCTGAATTCTTTTAATGAATTTGGGGAAGTAATAAAAGAGTTTTCCCTAACTTCAACATCTTGCTTTCACAATCATCAAATCTGTAATTTGGAAGAGGTAATTTTCTTAATAGAAAACTATCTTCAGTGTGCATAATACCCAACCATTGGCTTTAAAAAAAAAACCATAGCAAAATAAAAGCATTGATTTTAATATTTTTTGAGAGTAAAGTGTAGATAACCATCTACTTCAAAATTCTTTTGATAGTGCTGAGAAAGCTTCAACCACACTTAGATTTAGACCAGTGATCAAAAGATAGAAAGTTGCAATTCATCATTACTAACTGTCATGTCTCAAATTTGATTTTACCCTCTTTACAAGCTAACAAATTAATGTTATTTTTTTCATGGATTCTGATGGAAGACACAAGACTTCTGGTTCAGAAACAAAGAATTTTATTATAGCACAGCAAGCTGCATAAACATCAGCATGATATGTTTATTTCGCTCTAGTCCCTATGGGTGCAATAGAGCCAGATAGTTGTTGCTCACACAGCAAGTTTGCTTGCAGTTGGAGGAAAGACAGACTCCAGATAGAGTCCAGAGGAATCCTGAATTTTTAAAATAGGTCTACATAACTCTGACTATTCCTTCCTGGTCATTACCTAGAAGGCAGCCAAAAAGAGAAGAACACTTGCTGAGCATTCAGTGACCAAACTGCTTTATTAGTACGTGTTAACCAGGAGCAGGGGGATATGATTAAGCAGAATTAGAAATATTTTTGAACCAATTTTTGAGAAGTCCTTTCCAGACCTCAACAATTACCAGATGCCTACAGATGATATGGAATATAAAATGTTCATCAAATACCTTAACAAATGGCCCATTTTGGATTAATCTTTGGGTCAAAAGGCATACTGTTTTTCAACTCTAGGTAGACTTAAAGGCTGAAAACATGATGCAGTTTAATTTCAAAGCCCACAGTGGTGTGTCCAGAGGTAGCTAATCAGCCTAGAACAGTAGCACTGTAACCTCAAAACGTTTCAACTGTAGTAAGATAATCAGCAGTAGCCCCAATGGGGAATTGAAGGTCAAGGTATTCAATTTGTTAGAAGTAAGCAAGGTCAATGCCCCATGTAATATGTATTCCTCCTCTGCAAAACAAATAGTTTGGCTTTGGCAGGAATCCTGGGTCTATCATACAGTGGTAGCTTCTGCATCACAAACATAGAATACCATGTGCCCAGTTCATAATAGTGGCTGTGTTGCCATGTCTGCTGTGATGATGAGTATGAATAGTGATGGCAGTGGCCTGGGTGGTACAGAGTTTATCAAATGCTTGATTCAGTTTGGTCCCATCAGACAATGGGACAAAACCATCGTCCTAAAGAGAAGTGCCTTTAATCTGCCAATCTGAGGTCATCTAAGTGGTAGAGCAGATGGCTAGGACACTTACAACAGCCTAAGAATCAATAGAAATGTAGCAAGAATGATCAAAGAGAGGATTGACCAAGGCTATCAGGACTGCCCTGAGTTTAAGCACCAAGAAGATTGACCATGTGTGCTTTGGGTCTCATGTAGTTGACCTTGAGGCAGAACAGTAGCAGAAGCCCAGTTGACACCATCAGGTTTCAACTTAAAGCTGTAGTATCAGTGTACTAGTCCCAGTCATTTAGGGGAACCTCTGTAGATCTATGGCCCTGTTACTACAGCTGTTTTACTTCTAGCAGTATAGTGAGGGATAATTTTCTTCCAAAGGAAAAATTTACTTTTAATGTAAAACTAAAATGACATTCAGCCCAGCTACATTAGTGAATAATGCCATTGCCATATGACTAGTGAGACTTATGGGGTCCCACCCACCTTGCTAGTCATCAAATCCAAGCTGACCTGCCCCAAACAGGAAAGTCACAAGGTGTCCTCCATGAGTAAGGCATTCAGTTTCAACAAGGGACTAGTAGTAATAGGCCAAGGGCTGCATTTCAAAAGGGGTGTATTTGGGGGATGTATCACATAGGTGGCACTGTTTCACTGGGAAATAGCTTAAGTCTTTGAGTCTAAAATTGTGATTTCTCTTTCTCTTCCCGGGTCTTTTTTATTATCTCTGCTAGAACACCCTGGTGGAGACCATACCTGCAAGCAATCCCTCAGCAAGATAATCCCCTCTGGCACTTTATGGGATGGATAAGTGAAAGCATCTAACAAACTATTCCATTGCACATTCAGATGTAGGAACCATGAAAAACAGTAAGTATAATACAGTTATTAGTCTAGTGGGCCCCATCCACAATGTCACTGGTGACTGCAAGTCCCATTAAAACTTCATCAGTTGAATTTGAGCACCATTTTCTCCTAATGGAACACAGACTGAGAAGTTAAGCATGTGGGTTAGGGTCACAGCAACAGCTGCCAAGAGACCACACTATCTCCCAGCAAGGAGTGCATGGCATGCAAGGTGGGAGAGGAGGGTATCTCATAGGAGACAGTGGGGAGATAGGTAGGCTTTTTTTTCTCTTTTGTTGCTGTATTTCAGGATCTGTGCCTAAACAGGACTGCTTCCTTCCCTATGCACCTCCCAGGGTGCCTCTAGGGACATCCAAGTGCCTCCAGGGACACTTTTTTGTACCTGCACACCCAACTGTGGCCCCCACCTCACTGCCATCATCTCTTTTTGTCACCCAGCACTCTTTCTTCACTGCCATATAAGTAGGGCTGCAGCAGAGATCAGATACACTACACTAGTGTAGCTGGCTTTGTACCATTAAAAATAGTTTTGCATTTACTTTAGTTTTCAAGCAGCTGCTCATTTGCAGCTCAGTGAAACAAACTTTTGATGTTTTTTGATAAGACCAAAGATCTATGGTCTGTCTCTGTTCTTGTGCCAATACCATGCTGCTTTAGTTATTATAGCCTTGTAGTATAGCTAGAAGTCTGATAAATTGATGCCTCCCAATATGTTCTTTTTGCTTTTGGTATATGGGGTCTTCTCTGGATCCATACGAAGTGTAGAATTATTTTTTCTAGATCTGCAAAAAATGATGTTGGTATTTTAATAGAGATTACATTGAATCTGTAGACCACTTTGGGTAGTATAAACATTTTTACAATGTTGATTCTGCCAAACCATGAGCATGGTATGGTTTTCCACCTCTTTATGTCCTCTGCTATTTCCTTCCCTAGTGTTTTGTAGTTCTCCCTGTAGAGATCTTTTACCTCCTTAGTTAAATATATTGCTAGGTATTTTATTTTCTTTGTTGCTATTGTGAAGGGTATTGAGTCTTTGATTTGGTTCTCAGTTTGACTGTTGTTGGCATATGAGAATGCTACTGATTTCTCCACATTGATTTTGTAACCTGAGACATTGCTGAATTTATCAATTACAGTAGTTCCATGGCAGAAACTTTTGGGTTTTCTAGATGTAAGATCATATTGCCAGCAAAGAGCAATAGTTTGACATCCTCTGCCCCCATTTGCCCTTGATTTCCTTCTCTTGTCTGATTGCTCTGGCTAGGATATCCAGCACTATGTTGAATAGAAGCGGTCATAGAGGGCAAGCTTGTCTGGTTACAGTTCTAAGCAGGAATGCTTTCAATTTTTCCCCATTCAGTATGATGTTGGCTGTGGGTATGTCATATATGGCTTGTATCATTTTTAGGTAAGTCCTGTCTATGCCAATTTTGTTAAGCATTTTTATCATAAAAGGGTGCTGAATTTTGTTAAATGCTTTTCCTGTATCTATTGGGAGGATCATATGGTCTTTGTTTTTGTTTCTATTTATGTAGTGAATTACATTTATAGATTTGCATATGTTGCACCACCCCTGCATCTCTGGGATGAAACCACTTGGTCGTGATGGATTGTTTTTTTTTTATAAGCACCTGAATTCAGTTTGCTAGGATTTTGTTGAGAATTTTTACATCTAGATATAAAACCATCCTCATGGAGCCAACTAATCTTTGACCAAGCAGACAAAAACATGCACTGGGAAAAAAATCCTTATTCAATAAATGGTGCGGGGAAAATTGGATAACCACATGTAGAAGACTAAAACAGGATCCACACCTATAACCTCTCACGAACATCAACTCATGGTGGATAATAAACTTAAGGCATGAGACTATAAGAATTCTAGAATAAAATGTTGGAAAAATTTTTACGGACATTGGCCTAGGGAAAGAATGTATGAATAAGACCCCAAAGGCAATCACAACAACAAAAATAAATAAATGGGACCTGATCAAATTCAAAAGCTTCTGCACAGCCAAGGAAACTATCATTAGAGCAAACAGACAACCTACAGAATGGGAGAAAATATTCACATGCTACACATCTGATAAAGGGCTGATAACTAGAATCCATATAGAACCCAGGAAAATCAGCAAGAAAAACTCAAACAACCCTATCCAAAGTGGGAAAAGGACATGAACAGAAACTTTTTCATAAAAGATAGACTAATGGCCAACAAATATATGAAAAAATGCTCAGGATCTCTAATCATCAGGGAAATGTGAATCAAAACCACAATGAGATATCACTTATCTCCAGTGAGAATGTCCTTTATCAAAAAGTCCCAAAACAATAAATGTTGGCATGGGTGCGAAGAGATAGGAATACTTAATACACTGCTGGTGGAACTTCAAACTAGTACAACATCTGTGGAAAGCAATATGGAAATACCTCAAAGAGATATAAGTAGAACTACCATTTGATTCAGCAATCCCATTACTGGGCATCTACCCAAAAGAACAAAAGACATTCTATACAAAAGACATCTTCATTCAAATGTTTATAGCATCACAATTCACAATTGCAAAGATGTGGAAACAACCAAAGTGCCCATCAATACATGAGTGGATTCATAAAACGTGATATATGCATATCATAGAGTTCTACTCAGCCACAAAAAACAATGGTGATCTAGCCCCTTTTGTATTATCTTGGATAGAGCTGGAGCCCATTCTAAGTGAATTACCACAAGAAGGGAAGAATAAGCACCACATGTACTCACCATCAAATTGGTATTAAATGACCAACACTTAAGTGCACATATAGTAGTAACATTCATCAGGTATCAGGGAGTGGGGAGGAGGGGATGGGTATATTCATACCTAATGGGTGCAATGTGCACTATCTAGAGGATGGACATGCTTGAAGCTGTGACTTTGGTAGGGCAAAGGCAATATATGTAAACTAAACATTTGTACTCTCATAATGTGCTGAAATAAAAAAATAAAATGTCAGTGTCAAATATCAAGGTCCTCATTGCTGACACCATTTATTTTAGCTTTGTAGATTCCTGGACTTCACAACTATAGCCACATTACCTTTCACCAGGGCTAACTGCTCCATTGTCCTGGTAACAACCTTTTGTCCCTTTGCGTGTAGAAGAGTGAGCCATAACCAAAACACATTTTGAGCAGCATGTTTCCTTACCTCTCACCTCCTGACCTATTACTTGAATAGTTGAATTTACTACTAGATCCCCAAAGTCCCCTCAGCTCTGAACCCAATCTTCAGGGCTCTTGTCCTTCCTCTGTCAGAAAGCTAAATTCTTTCAATATCTAATCATTATCTCTAATACTATTGAGTCTAGAATTGTATTTTACCCTTCTTACAAACTAATAGTTAGCCTGTTACTGGTTCAAGGATACTAGCAGAAGACACAAAATCCCTGGACCAGAGACAAAAGAATTTTTCTAGCATACCAAATAGCGTGAGCATTAGCATGTTTGCTTTGGTGCCCCTTACCCCCAAGTCCACAGCAGTGAGGAATAGGGTCCCAATGATGCTGCATGTGAGGATGGGTTTGCACTGTAGCTAAGGAACACTTGGGAAACATTGCACTTTAGAGCAAGCAGTAAGCAAGCCTGCTCTTTGTCCTAAAGGGAGATCTTCTCTCTTAAGGGTTTTCACTGCAAACAGAATCCTGAGAAATGGCCCAGATGAATAGTGAGGATTTTGCTTTCTGAATATACCCTGCAAGATGGACTATCAGGGCCCACGACAGTTTCCTCTCCCAACATTAACATGTTTTGACCACTGAGTACACACCACCAGATACTCTACTAAGTCTTTTCCTGCCTTGTTTCATTTCATAAGCATAGCAATTCTGTGAATCATGTACCATTATTATCACTCCCATTTCATAGATAAGAAAACTGAGATTCAGAGAGTTTAATAGGCCAAAATTACATAACTGTAAGGGGAGAAACTAGTCTTCAAACCCAAGTCTCAATCACACCAAGACCCATTCTTTCAACACCATTTTACAATGTCTCTCAAGGATTTTACAATGTTCTTCAGAGCATTTTAATAAATATGTACTTACCAGGGTTGGACACTTATATAAAGACATTTTTATATTTAACCAGCTTAAATACAAATGTTACAAGAGTAGAACATGTTACAGATGAAAATACCTTAGGTGAGGTTGATAGTGGTTGCCTTCTCTGCGTGGATGCAGCTAAAATGTTCACACGGTATCTGGAAGGTCACCATTTCCCTCCGTTACTGCCAGATTGTCACAGCTTATACCTGTTGTTCCAGTGTATTTATAGTGCCCCCATAGGGTGTCAAAATAATTATTCTTTTTTATTTTTATTGTGGGGGTACTTTTATTCAAAACTTATTGAAAACATAGGAAAAAAGAACTAATTGGGAAATCTTATATATCCAAGCAGCATTTCCAGGCTTTATATACCAGAGCAGTCTTTTCAAAACTATTGTTTGAAAATGTATCTGCTCTTCAAACCCAGTAGCAGCCTGATTGACATTTTCTATTGTACATCATTGCTCTTCTAATCATTCCTCCCTTGTTTTCCTATTTCCCCATAATTCAGTAATTCCCTGTCAACATCCAACAGATAAACTCTGGCCAGTGTATATGGATAATAAATATACGAGGAGAGAATAAAAAGCTGGTCGTGAACCTGGATAAATATAGTTCTGCCTCCTGAAATAATATTTATTCAACAAAACATTTTAACTAAACACTAGCTATGGGCATATCATTAAAAGTCCTGAGTATGCAAAGTAAGCTTTGGATTAATTCCCACCTATGCATGTATTAGCTAATAATATTTCCAGATATCTGAAATAATATTATAAGGAAACATTAATAAAAAGGCACAAATTATAAGTATATAAATAAATATGTACACATATATGAAAACATACGTGCAGTGAAATCATAAGTAAATTTAATAGTATTAAACTTTTCATAATTTCAGTTTTGATAAAATTGCATCAGTTCATAAAAGTAACAAGATTAATAATAGCAGCAATAAAAACATTAGATACTACTTCCAGGAGTTTATTACCTAATCAGGGAGAGAATACACTCTTAAGAAATGGTTGTGTATAATCAAGTGGTTATTTCTAATCATTGTAACCTCTGTGCAAATCTCATTCTGCCTTTTCCTTATCATTCTTTTTTATATAGAGGAAACAATATGGAAAGGGCCCAGAGTGAGAAAGGAGATAGGAAGTAATATTTTCATTGGGCCAGGGCATCTGCAACAGAGAGGCATAACCTCTAGGATAGTTAAGATACATACAAGCCTATGGGAAAAGTGATGTAGTTTGAGAGGTGTTAAAACCCATTTACACTTTAGCAGAATTAACCACCTGCTACACAGCAATATCCTGAGGCGGTATATTGAGGGTGGCTCCGTTTTGATGTGAAAAGGAATAAAGACCAGAATGTGGAAGTTATTTGGATAGGATTTCAGATCGCTGAGTGACACAGCTCAGGAGGAAGCCCTTAAGATTAAAAAGGTATCAGCATGAGGGCTTAGGTTTCCTGGCAAAGACAGGGAAGGAAATGTGGAGAGGAAATAAAAGGAGAGGTGGAGACTTCAGTTTTAGTTTTCATCCCTAGAGTATCATGATTTAATCATGAAAAGAATATCTGGCTCTCATTCATTTTTATACTGACAAACATGCCTTATTTTTGCTATCTTTCAGGGGTGATCATTCAGAATGCCAACCCCTAGTAACTTACCAGACTTGCTCAGAAAAGTAGCCCTTTTGTGGATGAAATGTACCTAACAGCTATAACTGAAGTGTCATGATACACAAGTAGGTAAACAAATAGATCAATAACAGTAAGGCGGAAGTTCCAAAATATTTGGATTTATTTCATTTAGCTCTTGGGCAAGTCACCTGACCTTTTCACCTGTGTTTTCTCATAATTAAAATATTACAAATGTATTCTTTCCTACTGTGTTTCCTGGGAATATAAAATTTGATACATTTCAAAGAACTATGTAGGAGTTCAGTATTATAGCACTGAACATATGGAATCTTCCTAGAGGAACTTCAAAATATTACATTCTTTTTGTTAAAAAAATAAAACTCCAATTTTCCTTCCTTTGTACCACGTTCCTCATAATGTTATCATTGTATATATGCTGGAATTAACAGACCTACTTCCTGCTGAAGCAAAGATAGCAGATAAAACAGGGTTATAGGCTCCAAAAAGAACAAAGACTTATGCACAAAAGACTTTCTCCCAGAAGTAAGAAAATTCAGCTTGATGGATTGGCAAACACCCAACATATCATTCAGCATACCTGTTCATTATCTGAGTCCACTCCGGCAGGCCGACTAAATGATGAGAACTGCCCTTTGGAGATTAATTCCATTTCCTTTCATATTCTGCATTGAAGTCTCTCTCGATAATGTACTTCCAGAACTTCAATTTCCAGGTTACATGCAATTTTCGAAGCAGTGGATTCATAGTTTTGAATTGCTGCTGTTCCTCATTCTCATTCTTCTTTTCAGAAGACAAAAAGAATGGCCAACTAATTCAAACCATCCTATAATTTACAGATGGAGATTCTGTAGTGCCATCATGAAGGACTTTTGCCCTCCTCATTGTTAAGCAACTTCTGTTACGATCGTCAAAAGAAAATGACAGATAATTAATCTCCCAGAACAAAGAGAAGGAAGAACAATTTAAATAGCATCTCTTCTCCTTTTTTAGTTATATAGGCTTTCATTTTGAAGCCCTAGAATATTGAACTTGAAAACATGATACCCTTTCCGAGAAAAATAGAATGCACTTTGTTATTATAATTTTGTTCCAGTTGATAATCATTGTTGTGACTTTAAAAGTCTTTAATAGATTTCATAATACTTAATGCAAGACTAGGTATATCATATACATTTAACATTTTTTAGATCCAGACTTAAGCTTCATTCTGAAATTTTTCCCTTAAACAATGAGGCTTTATGTAATTCCAAGAAAACTTGATATAAAAAGGATCTTCTCTCTATATGAAGGAAGCTCCTATAGTCATACGATGAATGCACTCTGAGGTACTTATTTGATTGTTCCACTCCTCTTTCTCCAACATTTATTTAACTTGATATGTGTAAGAATATCCCTCAATGTACCCTATATTTCTCTGCTTGCCCTCTGTGCTGAGTTTTTGAGAATTTTCCTCCAATTGTTATTGCTACTGTGCAATTGTATCCATCATAATGTACACACCCAGTTTCTACTATGCAGGACTGGTGGAGTCAAATGACTCTCCTTCTCCAGGTCCTCATATATCATGTTCATATTTGAATGTAATAAGGAAAAAACTAAACTAAATCCAAGTGAATGACAAAAAAAAAATTTAAAAATAAAGTGATCAGATAAATGACTTCGGTGCCTAGGTAATAAATAGAAACCTTCAGAAGCCATGTTTCAACAATTATTATTTATCTTGCCAATCAAAACAAAAGCATACATATGAGAACCAAAAATAAACATCCTCTAATAATAATGATATTCAGTTGGAAAGAAAGCCTAGAATGTGGTAGTTAGGAGGTCTCAATTTGGAGTCTAATGTCTGAGTTCTAGTCCTGCTCTGCTCCTTGTATGGCCTTGGGCAGGTTACTTAAGCTCCAAGTGGTTCAGTTTACTCATCTGTAAAGTGGGGAGGATTTACTCACCTCATAGAGCTGTGGTGATAATGAAAAGCAATTAAACATTTAAGTCAGTATTTAGCATGCAATAGAGGACTCATTATGTTATCCATTTGCAGTTATTGTTAGGTCTACCCCTGGTTCTCAGTTCCCAGTTGTCAGGAATGAGTACTGGTACCGAGTGGAACTGATGATAGAGTGATCACAAATACAAAGCAATCTTTCACACGCAGCATTTATTGAAAAGTGAAAGTATATCCCAGAGGGAAAGGCAGGTCATTCTCTTCAAGTGGAGAAGACTCCAAAGTCTTAACATATACTGTCTTTTGTATGCTCATTAGTTTGTCTCCACTCTCTCCTGGGTGGGATTTGTTGCCATTTCCTGCCTTTAGGTGAATGACAGGTTGGGGTTGTATAACAGGTTATGTAACAGGTTGCATAACAGGTTGGGATTATATAACATTTTCCTTTCTATACATGTGTCTTCCCAGAATCCTTCACAAAAGAATCTGGGTGGTCAAAACTATAATGCTAATTAGAGGGGAATGAGCCCCAGGTGAGTTAAGATCACTAAGAGTTCCTCACTGTGCATGTTCTGTCCAGGGCAAAGTCTCTAGCTGCAAATATCTGATATTGTGGTTTTCTTTCTGCATTCTAATTGGTTCCCACTCTCCACTGTTAGCCACTTCTTCTACCTACCTTGCCACCTGTTTGGCCTCTATCCATACCTAACATTATCTTGCCTGTCTTTAGTCTTTTCTGGTATATCTGTAATAATTTCATCAGACCAACCAACTTAGTAGGTCTAGCAAAAAGGACCAGATAAGTAAATACAAAATATTCTATTTCTCCATAGAAACAAGACAAAAACAAGAGGTTATCAAATTGATTCAGAATTTTAAAAAAGAACTCATACTCTACATTGAATCTTCATTAACTTTGTTATTAATTAAAATACACATTTATTCTGTTCTTTTTTTATTTTTTTTATTTTTATTTTTTTGGTATATTTCTTTTTGACATTTTGGTTTCATTGTATATCTTTGCCTCTCCTTAAGAAGGGTTAGAGTTATGCCCTTCCCCTCCAAAATACCAAACTCCCTTATATTAGTTTCTATGATATAACATGCTATGAAAATTACTACATCAGTCTATTTTACACTTTAAATCAATTGACCTCTGAACGTTAAAAAAAATTAATATTTGATACAAATATTATCATAAAAAATGGAACAGAGCCCACTATTTGAGCAGTGGCTAAAATATGATTTTAGAAATAAATGGGACATCTATCCTGGAAGAAACTAAATTTTAAAGTAGTAACAGCAGGGTGTTGAAAGAAGATAGAAGAAACATGGAACAAAAATGAAGATGGCTGGAAAGGATGGGCAAGGTGGCTGACTAGAGGAAACAGACATATGCTGCTTCTTCAGAAGACAGCTAGGGTATCCAGCAAAACCCTACATTTTAAATAGATTGTCTGAAGGAGAAATAGCAAAGACAACAGGGAGGTGACAGGGGACATTGAGGGTGAAGCTAGAAGATGGACTACCTGCATGAAATGTTTTAAGTGCCTTGAGTGGACCCTGACCATGCTCCAGGGAAAGAATAAGCAGGAGACTTTTTGGGCCCTAAGATCCTGCTTGAAACCTTTCCAGTTTTGACTGAAGCTCCTTTATACCTATGGCTCCCAGAGCACTGTGGAGAGCTCAGTTATTTTGATAGGTTTCCAAACCCCAGATACCAGTGCCCAGAATTAATTGGGAGCTTGTTCTCCAATTCTCTGAGCTCTGCTGTGAAGCAGCTACCACCTTGCTACTGGGCTAGGGAAGGTTACAGAAACCCATGAGATCTGTACCTTGGGTATAGATATTGTGCCTTCTTTTCTGCCCTGGGCAGATTTATCCTGCTGTGGCTATACGCTGCTGTGGAACCAAGGTATTTTTGGACCAGAAACTCTATGCCTCCCAGCCTTTTTTATATAGCTGCTAACCTGGCTTCTTCCACAGAGAGTGGCACTCTTTCAAACCCCCTCTGTCCCACCAAACTGCAGTGAAACTCTAAGTGGCTGGCTTGAGTTCTCTGAGGCAGCTAATGGCCAGCCTGCTTTTCCTAGACTTCTGAGAGGAAACCTTACAAACCAGAAGGGAATGAGGTCCTATTCTTCTTAAACAGAATAACTGTCAACCAAAAAATTTGTATACTGCAAAGCTAATTTGCATAAACGATGGAGAAATAGTCTTTCCCAGACAAGCAATACAAAGGGAATTTGTCACCTCTAGGCCTGCCCTTCAAGAAATTCTTAAAAGTGCTCTATATATTGAAAAGAACAATAGATATGCATCAGTATAAAAAAAATCCAAAAGTAAAAATTCACAGCTCTTATAAAACAGTAACACAAGGGAGGAAAAAAAAGCAATTATGTAGAAATCAACATGATGGCTGGTACAGTATCTCACATATCAATATTAATTTTCAATTTACATGGTCTAAATGCACCACTTAAAACATCTAGATTGGTGGAATGGATTATAAAAACACAACCCAATATCTACTGTCTCCAGGAAACCCATTTAACTTGTATATATACTCATAAACTCAAGGTAAAAGGTGTGTGGGGGGGAGGGGAATAATCCATGCAAATGGAAAACAAAAACAAGCAGGAATGTCTATTCTCAGATAAAATAGATTTTAAGTCAACAGTTAAAAAAGACAAAGCTGGTGATTACAGAATAATTAGAGATCAATTCAACAAAAAGACATAATAATCCTAAATATATGTGCATCTAATACAAGAACTCCCAGATTCATTAAACAAATATTCTTAGACTTAAAAAAAGAAATAAATAGAAAATATTATAATAGCTGATAACTTCAACATTACACTGACAGAGCTAGACAGATCATCAAGTCAGAAAATCAAAAAAGAAACATTGGACTTAAATAGGACTCTAGAACAAATGGAGCAAATAGATGTTTACAGATTATTCTACCCATAAACTATATATGTTCTTCTCACAGCACATAAAACATTTTCCAAGAAAAACGCATGTTAGCCCACAAAACAGGTCTCAGCAAATTTTAAAAAATTGAAATCATATCATGTACTTTTTAAGACCACAGTGTAATAAAACCAGAAATCAATTTCAAGAGGTACTCTCAAAACTATGGAAACATGGAAATTAAACACCCTGTTGCTGAACAATTCTTGGGTCAATGACAAAATCAAGATGGAAAATAAAAAAATTCAAATTGAATGACAAAAGTGACACATATGAAAATCTCTGGAATATAGCAAAAGCAGTGCTAAGAGGGAAGTTCATAGCATTAAATGCCTACATGAAAAAGACAGATTACAAATTCACAACCTAATGTCACACCTCAAGGAACTAGAAAAAGAATAACAAACAACACCCAATGCTAGCAGAAGAAAAGAAATTACAAAGATCAGAGGAGAACTAAATGAAAATTTAAACCAAAAATATATAAAGAATTAACAAAATGAAAATTGGTTCTTTGAAAACCTAAACAAAATCCATCAACCACTAGCTATTAATAGATTAACTAAGAATAGAAGAGAAAGGATTCAAATCAACTCAATCAGAAATGAAAAAGGAGACATTAAAACTAATATCTCAGAAATACAAAATATCATCTGAGACTACTATAAAAACCTCTGTGCACACAAACTAGAAAATCTAGAGGAAATGGATATATTTTTGGAAACACACAACTTCCCAAGATTGAATCAGAAAGAAATAGAAATCCTGAATAGGCCAATAATGAGTAGCAAGATTGAAACAAAAATTTAAAAAATTCCCCCCCAAAAAACAGCACAGGATCAGACTGGTTCACAGCCAAATTCTACCAGACTTATAAAGAACTAGCACCTATCCTAGTGAAACTGTTCCATAACATTGAGAAGGAAGGAATCCTCCAAAACTCATTCTGTGAAGTGCCACCCTGATACCAAAGCCAGGAAAAGACACAACAAAAAGAGAAAATTACAAACCCATACACCTCATGAACATAGGTGCAAAAATCCTCAACAAAATACTAGCAAACAAAATCCAACAGCAAATCAAAAAGATAATTCATCATGACCAAGTTGGTTTCTTCCCAGTGATGCAGGGAGGGTTCAACATACACAAATCAATAAATGTGATTCACCATATAAACAGAATTAAAAACAAAAACCATATGATCACCTTAATAGATGCAGAAAAAGCATTAGCTAAAATCCAGCACACATTCATGATAAAACCCTCAACAAATTAGGCATAGAAGAAATATTACTCAAAATAATGAAAGCCATCTATGACATACCCATAGCCAAGTTCATACTGAATGGGTAAAAGTCAAAAGCATTTCCCCTAAAATCTGGAATAAGACAAGAATGCCCACTCTCACCACTTCTATTCAACATAGCACTAGAAGTCCTAGCCAGAGCAATCAGGCCAGAGAAAGAAACAAAGGGCATCCAAATTGCAAAAGAAGAGGTAAAACTGTCCCTCTTTGCCAATGATATAATCTTATATCTAGAAAACCCTAAAGCTTCCTCCTAAAGACTCTAAATTTATAATTAAATAAAGTCTCAGGTTGCAAAATTAATGTACACAAATCAGTACTTTAGTACCATTTCTGTACTCTGATAAACAGACAAGCTGAGAGTCAAAGAATTGAATACCATTTACAGTAGCTTCAAAGAAAATAAAATACCTAGGCATATATTTAATCAAGGAGGTGAAAGATTACTACAAGGAGAGTTATAAAACACTGATGAAAGAATCATAGATGACACAAACACATGGGAAACTTTCCCAACTTCCCATTCTCATGGATTAGAAGAATCAATATTGTTAAAATGTCCATATTGCCCAAAGTGATTTAAAGATTCAGTGAAATTCCCATCAAAATACCAAGTCATTTTTCATAAAACTAGAAGAAAAATCCTGAATTTCATATGGATTCACAGAAGAGCCTGAAAAGCAGAAGTAATCCTAAACAAAAAGAACAAATCCGGGAGCACCACATTACCTGACTTCAAATTATTCTGCAAGGTGATAGTAACCAAAACCAGTAACTAAAACCAGTAACCAAAACCAGTACAGCATAGTACTGGTATAAAGCTAGACACATAGATCAGTGGACAGAATAGAGAACCCAGATATAAAACCACATAGCTATAACCAACTGATTTTTGACAAAGTAGACAAAAACATCCACTAGGGAAAGGATGCCCTGCCCTATTCAGTAGATGGTGCTCTGAAAATTGGATATCCGCATGTAGAAGCCCTGACTTCAGCATTATACAAATCATCTATGTAACAAAAAACACTTGTACCCCTTAAACCTACTGAAATAAAAAAAATGTTAAGTGAGATATGTCTGTTAGAAAGCAATGCATATTATATGGTTCCATTTATAGGAAATTTCCATAATGGGCAAATTCATGGAAACAAAGTAAGGAAAGCAGAGGCTGAAGATATAGGGAGAGGAGGACTGTAAAGTAACTGCTAATGGCTCATAGGTATAGGATTCCTTTTGACATACTGAAATGTTCTAAAATTTCAGTAGCGGTGATTATTGTACAACTCTGTGACTATACTAAAATTAATTGAGTTGTACACTTTAGTAGGGTGCACTTATGGTATGTAAATTTAATCTCAATAAAGGTGTTATTTTCTAAAAAGAAAAAAATGAAGGTGGTGGCTTATCAGAGAATTTATGACCTGAATGTGGGAAGTGTGGGACTTCAGTGGGATGCAAAGCAGAATAATATGTGGCCACTATTCTCAAAAGTTTCCAATTCTATAGTTACTTTGTGGACTTCCACTAGTGTCTTGTGCAATGCTAATTCCTTCCATCTAGGCCATATACTGCAGACTGGTTCACTCAACTCCATGACAGCCACCTCTGAGCATGTCTTCCTCTACAATAAAGATTGGAAAACTAAAAACTACATTTTCAGATTCCCTTGCAGTTTGGAATCGGTAGGTGTTATAGTTGAGAGTTTCTTCTGGCTTCATTGTTCCTGGCTATGTAACAGTTAAAATTGGTTCCCTTGATTTCTTGGAACTTCTTTATTCGACCTGGTACTCTGTAATAAAATCCTTAACTGCTTAAACTAGCTTAGGGGTTTAAGCAGGGTTTAGCTGGATTTCTCTAGAGAAATAGGACTAAAAGAGAGAGAGAGAGAGAGAGAGAGAGAGTGTGTGTGTAGAGAGAGAGAGACAGAGAGATTGATTTTAAGGAATTGGCTCAGATAACTGTGAAGACTGGAAAGTCCAAAATCTTGGTAAATCAATAAGCCGAGACCCAGGGAAGAGTTGCAGTTTGAGTCTAAAGGCAGTTAGCTAGCAGAATTCCCTCTTCTTCCAGGGAGGTCAGTCTTTCTACTGAGGCCTTCAATTCATTGGATGAGATCCACTCACATTATAAAGAGTAATTGCTTTACCCAAGGTCTACTGATTTAACTGTTAATCTCATCTAAAAATTACTTTCACAGAAACATTTAGAATAATATTTGACCAAGTATCTAGATATTATGGCCTAGTCAATTTGACACATAAACCATTACAACTAGAGTGAATTGTGTTGTCCACATGAAAATCTCTATTATAATTTCACATAATTCTCATAATAAACTTGTAGGTTAAATACTGTAATCCTTACTTCATATGTAAGAAAACCAGACCACAAAAATGCCTTGCAGTGTACCATGAAGCTAATAAGTACCTGAATATTATTAGAAGTCAGAACTCGAGATTCCAAGCTCTTTCAATTACACAGCTATTGCCAATAAATCCATCTGGAAAGATAAAATTAACCAGATGGAAAAATTAAATATTAATACAACATCAAATACCCTAAGTGTGCAAAGAATTTATATGTCTATCATATTTCTATAGTTTTTGTCTTAGAGTAGGGTTTTATGGAAAAGGTGAGTTTTAAGATGGGTAAGAAATAGACAAGAAAAGAGGGAAAACATCCCAGATGAAGGAAACAGAACAAGTAAAAGCAGAGGATAGGTGCAGGTATGAATATCTGAGGATGGGAAGCAGTCTGGGTTGGTGAAGGAAATAGTGAGGGAATAAGTCTGATGCCTAGAATGGAACAGATTATGCCAACGTTAAAATTGATAACACAGGTAAACATTACAAGTTCTTGGGCAGAGAAGCATCTTGATGAATGTGGTGCTCTGCTATTGCTTCTATTCTAGAGACTCCCAGTCTTCATTTCTAGTCCTGGCACAACAACTGTATATTTCCACCTGTTCCCACAACATGCTTTATTATCATCTCATAGCTCTTATTCCCAGTGTCAACCATTTTTCTTCCAGACAGGCTCTCTATTCTTACCAATGGTATTGCTATTTCTTCCAGCCTTCTAAGCTACATCTTTAATGCTTCCCTGTTTTTGTTCCCTAGATCTAATGTTCAGCAGGGCCTCATTTCTTCACTGCAATTGTCACTTGAGAGCTGGTAAGGGTTAAGTGCATTTCGATGTGCCCAGATTACAATAACAGCTTACTAACTGATATCTCTGTTTCTACCATAAACGAGGAATGTAGAAAAATATGCTTAAGCTCTCAACAGCCTGTGACTGGCTCTCCAAATTCTAAAGGTTATTTACAGCTTAGGTAGTAAAAGGGCCAACTCTGCTCTAAAGAATTGACATAATTCTTAGAGAGCAGTAAGTATGTTAGATATATTCCCCAACCCTTGCCCCCAGGCAGAATTAATTATTCCTATGTGACTCTAAACTTGCCCAAAGATAGGATATATCACATTGTTTTATAGTTAATTATTTATATGCCTGTCTACCCCAAAGTGTAAGATTTTTAATCTGGCACCATACCACTTTTTCAACATTAAGCACTATCCTCTACTTTGTCACATTCTCACTTCTCTGTGTACCCAATTTAGAGCTCATTTTCCATCATTATAATCACCTGTTATAACAATTATTTCTTTCACATGTCTCTTCCTCCATCTTACTCCCTTGGCAAAGCTGAAACTCTAGTTAAACCTGGTCTTCCTCTTCCATGCCTGCACCCAAACAACTAAACTTGGCTGGAGAATAATTTAAAATCAGGCCAACCAATCTCACTATAAATGCATAAACACAAATATAAAATAATCACTCAACACAATATAGCAACGTTTCCATGTTTTCTTGGTCTTTTTGCTTTATCATTCTCCAAATCGACTATCTCGCCTTTTTAACTCTTTCTTAAAACCACCTACATCCCCTTTTCTCCTTCACACTCAACTGATGATCTTACTTCATGCTTAAAAAGAGGAGCAATCCAACTGGTAGTTTTTCCTGTTCCCCTCACAAACCTACCAATAAATCTATACTCGCACAGATCCTTGTCCTTCATTCCTGTAATTATGAATGAACTGTCCCTGCTTAAATCCACTTATTTTCTGGATTCCAAACACCCTCATCTTCTCAAGATCTTATTACCAAACTTATTCTGCTTTCTCTTTCTCTGAACCATGTTTCTCTCCTCTCTCTTCTCTAGCTCACTCTCTCAAAACCTCTCTCTACTTTATTGCCCCCTCTAAATTAAATCTATTTCTTTAAAAACATAATTTCATTGAACCTACATTCCCCTCCAATTAATACTATTTTTATCACTTTCATAGTGAAAGTCCTGCCTCCACTTTTTTGCCTCACTGTCTCTCCTTTCCTCACCCTACCCCATTTGGACTTCTTGTACCATGCCACGGAGACTACTCTTGATGAGGTAAGTGATGACTTCTGTACTGCCAAACCCAGTAGGCATTTCTCTGTTATTTTCCTAGATCTCAAGAACATGCAGTGCAACTAGTTGCTCCTTAAAATACTTTCTTCTTCTGGCTTCTACAGGGGACTATTTTTATACTCATTGGTCACTCCATCTCAGTCTCTCTTGCTTCCTTCTTTTCCTTAATCTCTAGTGATCTGGGACTCAGTAGCAGATAATTTTTTCTTCTCTATCTAGCATATTAACTAGGTTATTTCATCTAGTACCTTGGCTTTAAGTATCATCTAGTTAACATGGTAGTCCATATCTATATCTCTAAACTCAGCCTAGTTTTGAGACTCATTGATTTGCCTCTTCATGTGTCCGTTTCCCTAGTAGGGGAAACTTAATATTATTACAACATAACTCTTGCTTCCTAACCTATCTATGCTCACAAACCTGCTGTTTTTTCTTCCCAATTTTCCCTGTCTTAGTACTAATTTACTGCCCAAATAGCTATCCAAGCCATAAATCTTGAAAACTGTTCTTGAGTCATTATTTCTACATCCCCTATTTAATCAATAGCAAGACCTACAAATCTTCCTGTAAAAATATTTCAAATCTGTCTACTCCTTGCTTCCTTCTACGTTCCATCTCTACACAACAACCAATGGAATCTTTTAAAACTGTCAACTAGCTATACTATTTCAGTGTTTTAACTTTAAGCTTTCCATCATACATAATAAAATGTGAAACCTTTCATTGGCTGACCTCTACCATTGTCCCAGAACACTCTTCCACTAAACCACCATGCTTCCTCCACACTTGCCTTCCTTTTCCTTCTCAAATACAGCAAATCTATTCCTAGAATAGGATAGAATCATTATGCAACTGCACCCTCTGCTTGGAGTCCCTTCTTTCTGATCTTCATGTGATGAGCTCTTGATGGCTATTCAGGTCTCATTTCAAATGTTACCTTCTCAGACTTTCTCTGCTCATCAGTCTAAAGTATCCCATAAGTCACTTCCTATGAGATAAGTCCTTCATAATTATTTGTATCATTTTTAGTATATCATTTTTCTTATTTAAAAATCTATGCATCTATTCATTCTTTCATTTTTTTATTATCTGCCAATTATAATGTAATCTTCATGGTAGTGTATTCCATATCTGATTTGTCATCTGCTATAGCCCTAGTGCCAAGAAAAGTGATTGGCATGTTATAAGCATTCAATAATTGAAGTGATTAAGTGAATGATAAGGCCTATGGTAGTCATTACTACCCATGATACAATTGAACATCTTGGCTTCTTTGTAGTTGGGTTTATCTGTATGGCTAACTTGGGTCAGGAAGTCATGAGCAGCAATATATCACTTCTGGGTCACAACATTTAATATCAGTACAGGAACCTCCAGAACTCCCTTTCTTTCTATAATGTGAATATTTGAGTAATTCACCAGGGGTGAGGACAATGATGAAATAGGAACAGAGCTTCCAGCCAACCCACAATAGACAGATACAATGACCAAGACATACATATTCATTTGTTATTTTATATCACTGAGATCTTGAGCTTTTTTGTCACACAGCATAATCTAAGCTAATCTAAGCTACCCTGATTAATATAAGAACTATCTTTATATCATCATGAATTAGATGACTTAATTACTCAGTATAAGGATGCTATGAATATTTTTAATAACAACTTTAAATATGAGTATTTTGTAGGAAATCAACCAGTATGCATGCAGTCGATAAGCATCTAACTTCCCAAAAGTATGTTGACCATTGTGGGATCAAAATATGTATTTGAGAATGAAACTTGAGAACAAGTAAAATCACTAAATAACAGAATAAGTCTATATTTTTAATGTCACTCCATATACACAGAAAAATTAATGAAAGTTTAGAGGAGAAAGATCATTGGATTGCCATATTAGATGTTCAATATGCATGTTTTTTACTTTACATAGTCATGTCATCATTAAATTAGTGTGGAAATCAAGTTAACATTTAATGAACTCTGCTGGATCACTGAAAGGATTCTAAATAAAATCCTGTATGACATAAACAAAAAATACAATTTTTAGACAAACATAATAGAGGCTTAATAAAGGTCTGTTGTGAGAATGGGGTATACATTTATATACTTCAGGCTTTATTTATATAAGCCAATGATTTGTTCTGTAAAATTTGCATTCAGTCAAATGGCCACACTTAGGGGATCTAGAAGGCCACATGTGGCCTTAAGGCTGCAGGTTCTCCACCCTGGTAAAGTATTCTGTGGTTTGAATGTTTGTCCCCTCCAAAACTCATGTTGAAGTCTAATTGCCATTGTAACAGTATTAAGAGGTAGGACATTTAAGAGGTAGAAGGCCATGTGAGGCTCCACTATCCTACGTGGCATTGGTGCCATTATACAAGGATGAGTTTGGCCCCCTCTTGCTCCCTCCCTCCCTCTCTCTTGCTTTCTGCCATGTGATGATGCAGCAAGAAGTCCTTTGCCAGATTCCCATTCCCCTATCTTGAACTTCCCAGCTCCAGAACTATGAGACAATTACTGTTCATTAATTGGGTTCAATTACTGACCCAATCTTGGGTCTTCTGTTATTGGAACACAAAACAGACTAAGATGAGGTAAAACTATAACTTTTTATATAAGTATGTCATTCAGTATAAATACCAAATTTTAAAACATAAATAGTCCTGATCACAAAATCCCTAGTATGACCAGATAAATTTCATGGAAAACATTAAATAAATTTAGTAATTTTTTTCAGGGCAAAGGAAATCTGTGATGACATAACATTAAGTGGTTAGAAGCATAAATATTAGTATACTATCAAGATTGCATCAGACAAAGATCACTCCTGCTGTTGAAGCATGTGGAAGATATTTAAGGAAGGAATATCTGCTAGTGATGTTTATCTCAATCACAAAAACCTGACTGCACTTTACATGTTTGCATTAACTTTTTAAACCATTAAACATGGTTTCCAAATTTCGAGCAGAATTAGGACACTTGTTTGCTAGAATTTTATTTATTTTTTTCAAATTGTGGAAGTCTATATTCCATATTAATATAAATTTACTGAGAATCTAGGACATTTGGAAACTCGAGTGAACTTTAAAACATTCTTCTATTTTTTGAAGAGATAATTGCATCAGGTTAGGGAAAACAAGATTAGTCTTGAGACATGAGTTACAAGTGAAGGTGGAGATGAGAAAAATTAGAAGAAAATCATGGAGGGAAAGGGAAATGAAGAAGAAAAGTGGCTGGAAGGAAAATGGTCCCTCATAGGGAGTTTATTACTCATTTTTATATATCTTAATTTGATGACTCAGAAATGTTCACATTTACTATACCAATATTTCCAAAATTTGAAAAAAAAAGTACATGTTCTTTGATATAGAAGGTTTTGAGGGTTAATTCTTACCATGTCATAAGTGCCCCCAACTTAACTTTTCTTCTTGTAATACTTTGTAATGACTCATTCTCCAGTTCAGTAGTGATGTGGAAATACTGTTAATGCATATGGAAAGGTAGAATGAAATTTTAAAGACACAAAGTTATTTTAATAGTCATAACATATGTAAAGTATAAATTCTTTTAAATTTTCTAAAATTATAGCAGAGAAAGAATTTAACTAAAAATGTTAAGCATATATTCAGGGCTAAGAGAGTTAATAAAATTAATGTAATATTAATATAATTGTAAATATATTGGACCAAATCTGTCAAAAGAGGGGTGTCTTAGTATAGAGACAAAGGGATATATCCCATAAATATATATACATGATAGGGCCCTGGGCAGAAGTCCCTTTCAGTACATGCTCTACACATCATTGCACTTATCATAACCACAGTTAAACAAGTGAAAATGAAGTTTGAGTGAGCCAGCCTGAAGATGAGCCTTTCCATGGGCCTTGGTATTCCTTGAGAAATATCCTTACTACTTGAGTCCCTATTACTGCTCAGTCTACAAGCCCAGGAAGTTATACAGACCAACCTTGTAATCTAATGGAAGCTCCATTCTTTACCAAGCAAAACAAGCTAAGAATCAAGAAAGAATCTCCTCTCTTATTTCCCTTTAATAAATAGAGGAAGAGAAAAAAATAAAACATTAGCTATAGTCTGAATGTTTATGTCCCCCTAAGTAAATATGTGGAAAGCCTATCCCCCAAGGTCATAATATTAGAATGTGGGGCCTTTGGGTGGTGATTAGGTCATGAAGGTGGAATCCTCATGATTAGGATTTATTCCTTATTATAAAGAGCCCAGAGAGCTCCCTTGTCACTTCCTTCCTCACTGGATATAATGAGAAGGCATCATCTATGAACCAGAAAATGGGCCTTCACCAGAGAGTGACTCTACCTGTGCCTTGATTGTGGATTTTCCAGTCTCTAGAACTATGAGATACAAATTCCCATTGTTTATAAGCTACCGTGTCTATGGTACTTTATTATAGCAATCTAAGTGGACTAAGAGAACACATTTTACAGAAATCAAAGCTTTGTTCTTGGTTTGTCCCTACATAGGATTAAAGTATAATTGACTTGTAGGGGAAAAGCTAATAGCCCTTAATTAGGGTTTTAAATTAAAAGCCAAGGCCAACCCCTTTTTAAAGAAGAAATGTTTAATAAGCACCACCTTAGCTCACTAAGCACCTTGCTAGAGCATTTCTCTGGAAAGCCAATGTTTTATCTCTGATAATAGAGAAAGAGCAATGTACTAGTTACATGTACAGCCAGCCCTTCTTATCTGTGGGTTCAGCCTCTACAAACGCAACAAATCACAGATCAAAATGTTTGAAAAAGAAACAAAAAACAATAGCAATACTACAATAAAAATAATATAAAGAAAAAATACAATATGACAACTATTCATATACCATTTTGATTATATTAAGTGTTATAAGTAATCTAGAGATGATTTAAAGTATATGGGAAGATGCATGTAGGTTATATGCAAATACTATACCATTTTATGTAAGGGACTTGAGCATCCTCAGATTTTGGTGTCCATGAGAGATCCTAGAAACAATCCCTCATGGATACTGAGGAACAACTGTCTATTCATGTGACCAAGACTCATTTCCTATGATGACACAATATTTAAGTGAATTGTGTGAGGTTTCTCAATTGAAGTTCTAGGTAAGACTTCAACCCCAAACTTTGGTCCTCATATGGATAGCTGTTTAAATGAACATAACCAGGCAGCTTTCCATTGATTATGAGTTCCCTAAAAGAAGAAAGTATAAGATTTAGACCAAATATTTTACTTCCCATGGGAAATTTCCTTGGTGAAAGTAGTAAATGTTTGATACTTAAGTCCAATTCTAAATATCACCTATGCCTAGAAGCATCATAGAAAAATCCATTACAGAAAGCGCAAATATCAATGTTTCCATCACAGAAAGCTGCCAGTTAAAGCTTTGTAACATCTCACACGTAACAACTTTTTTTCCTCGGAGGGCTTTGTCAATGTGCCACCCTACCACTGATGACAGAAGGGATTAGAGGTCACACAGGTTTTATAGTCTTCATTGATTTCTTGAATGGAAATAACAGATGCTGTTAATGAACCTCCTTGTGAGTATACCTCATAGTATCTTGCTTCAGGGTGAAATGTAAACTCTGCTACTCTGAAATGAAGCTCCTGTGTGCCTGCCAACAGCAACAGGGTCCAGAAATTTAGTGTTTAGCCCTGGGGTAAAGTTTATCTGACTATTAGGGAAATATTTCCCTTTCAAACCTTTGTTATCTCCCTAAAACCAAAAAAAAAAAAAAAAAAGGATAAATGGTTTTAAATAAGACTTTTAAAGATATCTATGTAATAAAACATATAGAATATAATATCCTGAAAGAAGGAAAATAAGCATGTTAATTACTGGTCCATTCTCTAAGAAGGATTACCTCTGAATTAAAATCTTATTAGACCATTTGCTTTAAAAAACCTTGTGATATCATTACTTGTCTAGCCCTATAGATAAACCCAGACAAGTTTTAGTAAACTATTAATAAATTATTACTACTTTATTCAAAGTATAAACTTAGAACAAAAATAGACTGAAAGCTTTTGTTTGATGTAAAATCCAAGGGGAAAAATGTTAAGATAAAACATTTCCTTTCTTGACAGAGATTTGTTTCCCTGGAGTACTCTTTAAAGACATTCTCTATTCAGTATTTTCATGGACTAAACATATCTTGGACAACAATCTTCCCTATTCCCATCTTTTGTTAACAGTTCAAATAAATGGTTAGAACAACTTAGATTTTATTCTTTGCAGAGGAGAGAAGATTGGCACGAATATAAAATGTGTTAATGTGTTCAAGTATATGACATCTAGTTCTTCAAGGCACTAAGGGCTATTCTTCAACTTTCCATAAATCAGAGACTAAGGCAATATCTAAAATTATAAAAAACAAAACAGAACAAAACAAATCTGTGATCCCATGAGAAAACATTTTGGGATTTTGGGAATTATTTTTGTTGTTTTGTTTTTGTTTTTTTTTAGAGACAGGGTCTTGCTCTGTCATCCAGGCTAGAGGGCAATGGTGTCATCATAGCCCCCTATAGCCTCGAATTCCTGGGCTCAAGTGATACTCCTGCCCCAGCCTTCCAGGTAGGTAGTTGGAACTACAGGAATGTGCCACCACAGCCAGCTAATTTTCTTTTAAATTTTATGTAGAGACAGGGTCTTGCTATGTTGTCCAGGTAGGTCTCAAAATCCTGGCCTCAAGTGATCATCCCATCTTGGTGCCCCCCCAAAGCACTGGGACTACAGGAGCAAGCCACCACACCCTGCTGAGAATACCTTGATTATCAAAATGTTTTTTTACATTTTTTTTCCCACTGCACATCTTTTTGAAAAAGTCTAGGGAAGAGAAGAGGCAGTCACAAGATGAGCACACTGTGATTCTTACTAGACTAGAGTAAGAACCAGTATGATTTCTCCATATTTAAATACCACTCAAAATTTTTGCTTTTGTTCTTTTATTTATGGTCTAGAAGTGACAGTAATCCTATATTGTTATTTTATGTTATATTTTCAAAGAGAAGAAATATTTCTTCAACTTGTTTCTGTAATTTTCCAAAATGCTTTATTTTAGATGTATACTTCATCCAGAAAAATTACTGTCATCTACTGGCATTAACATGCATTGTAGGTATAAGATTCCTAGTAGATGTAATAAAGTAACTTATATAATAAATTGCCCTCAGCCCTCCATGTCTGCAGGTTCTGCATCTGTGGATTCATTTAGAACTAACTGCAGATCAAAAATATTTTTTAAAACACAATAAAAAAGAACAATATAACAGTAAAAAAGAATACAAATTAAAAACAATAGAATATAAATATGCATATAGCATTGTATTAGGTATAACAAGTAATTTAGAGATGGTATAAAGTATACAGAAAGATGTATATAAGTTAAATGAAAATACTATGCCATTTTATACAAGGGACTTGAGCATACTTGGATTTTGTTTTCTACAGAGTTCCTAAAACCATTCCTCCACAAATACCAAGGGACAAAAGTAAAACCTATTTTTGTATTTGTGTATGTATTTGTTTAATTCCTGTAGTAGAAAAGCAACTTTATTTGAAGCTGGGAGTCATGGGATTTAGGTCAGACTCTTCAATTAATATCTGTTCAATTTTGAGCAAGTCATTTAATATAAGTCTTAGTATCCTCAATGGGTCATAAATAATAACAGCCACCCTGACATTTCACAGAGTTACTGTAAAGATAGTAGTACTACTTATGGAGAAGGGCTCTGCAAACTGACACCTATATGAATACAAAGTAACATTTTTAAAGGATTTGTTTACGTTATGCTTACTTGTATGACATACAAATCTCATGTAATTGCTTCATGTTTTTAATTTAAGATTTCTAAACCTTCAACAATTGTCAAACTTCCCAGGGTTTATAAATTTTTAAAGTATATGGTAGTTAGTGACACACATGAATACTAAAAAGATCAGAAATCACTTTACTTATACTTTAAATAAGTTTAATTTTTTCTTAACAATGTTCAATATTTATTTTCTACTAGAGTCACTAACAAATCAAAGGAAATACTTCTATTGAGTATGCCAAGATTATATTTTGCCCTCAAAATTGTTATAACTAAGAGACAATGAAACTTGATATCATGAATTTTAACTATGTGTTCAGTAGTATTAAAACACAAATTATCAAATGTCACACACCCACATACATATGCATTTTTTTCTGCTTTCAATGAACAATGAGGCTATCTCTTTCACATATCACCAAACCCTATATCCAATCCTTAAGTGTTTTCTGCTTTACCTTCTATATCAGTCCACTCTCTCAATCTCCACTGCTTCCAACATAATTCAAATTGTCATCATTGCCCACTCAATGTCTTTGTACATTATAATAAAAGCCTTTCTAACTGGGGTAAGGTGGTATCTCATTGCGATTTTCATTCACATTTCCCTGTTGATTAGTGATACTGAGAATTTTTTCATATGTTTATTGGCCATTTGTCTATCTTCTTTTGAAAATTTCTGTTCATGTCTTTTCTTCACTTTTGGGTTTTTTTCCATGCTGACTTGTTTGGTTTCTTTGTAGATGCTGGTTATTAGCTCTTTATCAAATATATAGTTTGCAAATATTTTCTCCAATTCTGTAGGTTGTCTATATGCTCTGTTGATTATTTCCTTAGCTGTGCAGAAGCTTTTTAATTAAGGCACATTTATTTGTTTTTGTTGTTGCTGTAATTACCATTGGGGTCGTGGTCATAAATTCCTTGCCTAGGCTGATGTCTAGAAGAGTTTTTCCCATATTTTATTCTAGAATCCTTATGGTTTCATGTGTTATATATATAAGAGTTTTATCAATCTTGAATTAATTTTTGTGAGTGGTGAGAGATATGGATCGTGTTTCATTCTTCTTCATGTGGCTGCCCAATTTTCCCAGCACCATTTATTGAATAGGGCTTCTTTTCCCCAGTGTATGTTGTTGTCTGCTTTGTCAAAGATCAGATGACTATATGTGGGTAGTTTTATATCTGAGTTCTTTGTTCTGATCCATTGGTCTTTTTCTCTATTTTTATGCTAGTACAATGGTATTTTGGTTACTATAGCCTTATAGCATAGTTTGAAGTCTGGTAATCTGGTGCCTTCAGATGTGTTCTTTTTTCTTTGGCTATTCAGACTCTTTTCTGGTTCCAAATGAAGTGTATAATTATTTTCTCTGGATTTGTGAAATATGACATTGTTATTTTGATGGGGATTGCATTGAATTTATAAATCACTTTGGATAGTATAGACATTTTAACAATCTTGATTCTACTGATCCACGAGCATGATATAATTTTCCTTGAGTTTGTGTCTTCTGTGATTTCATCCGTCAGTGTTTCATAGTTCTCTTTGTAGAGATCATTCACATCTTTGGTTAAGTATATTCCTATTTTCTTTGTATTTTATTTTCTTTGTAAGTATTGTGAATGGAATTCAGTCTTTGGTTTGACTCTCAGCTTGACTGTTACCGCTGTGCAGAAATGCTACTGATTTGTGTACATTGATTTTTTAACCTGATACTTTGCTGAATTTATTTATCACTTTTGGTGTCTCTTGGTAGAGTCTTGGGGTTTTCTAGATATAAGATCATATTGTCATCAGAAAGCAATAGTTTGACCTCATCTTTAATAATTTGGATACTCTTTATTTCTTTCTTTTGCCTGATTTCTTTGGCTGGGACTTCCAGTCCTATGTTGAATAGAAGTCATGACAGTGGACACCCTTGTATTTTTCCAGTTCTTAGAGGGAATGCTTTCAACTTTTCCCCATTCAGTATGATATTGGCTGTGGGTTTGTCATATATGGCTTTTAAATTTTTGAGATATGTTCCTTTTATTCCTTTTTTGAAGGTTGTTTTCATGAAAGGTGCTGAATTTTGTCAAATGCTTTTTCTGCATTCTGTATTGAGATGTCATGTGATCTTTGTTTTGCTTCAGTTTATGTATGTGGTGAATCACATGTATTGATTTGCATACATTGAATCATCCTTGCATCCCTGAGATGCAGCCCACTTGGTCGTGGTAGATTTATTTTTTGATGTGCTGTTGAATTTGGTTTGCTACTATTTTATTGAGGTTTTTTGCATCGATATTTATACGGATATTGGTTTGTAGTTTTCCTTTTTTGTTGTGTCCTTTCCTGGTTTTAGTATCAAATTGATACTGGCTTTGTAGAATGAGTTGGGGAGGATTTATTTCTTCTAGAAATTATGGAATAATTTGTGTAGTACGGGTACCAGCTCTTCCTTGTAGCTCTGATAAAATTCAGCTGTGAATCCATCTGGTCTTGGGCACTTTAATTGTGTGAAGATATTTTATTACTGCTTGAATCTCTTTGCTTATTATTGGTCTGTTCAGGAGTTTTATTTCTTCTGAAGTGAGTATTGGGAGGTTGCATGTTTCCAGAAATTTTTTCATTTCGTCTATGTTTTCTAGTTTATATGCCTATGCATATTTTCATAGTATTTACATATGATACTTTGTATTTCTGTGGTATCAGTTGCAATATCTCCTTTTTCATTTTTGATTGAACCTATTTGGATCCTTTCTCTTCTATTCCTGGTTAGTCTAGCAAGAGGTCTATTAGTTTGGTTTATCTCTTTGAAGAACCAACTTTTTGTCTTATAGGTTCTTTGTATTTTCTGTTTGTTTTCCATTTCATTTAGTTCCACTCTGACCTTAGTTATTTCTTTTCTTCTGCTGGCTCTGGGTTTCGTTTGCTCTTCCTTTTTTAGTTCCTTGAAATGTGTCATTAGATTGTTAATTTGTGATCTTTCTATGTTTTTGATGTAGGGTATGAATTTTCCCCCTAGGATTACTTTTGCTGAATCCCATACATTTTGGTAGTTTGTTCCTCCTTTGTTATTCAGTTCAAGGAAACTTTTGATTTCCATCTTAATTTTATTATTGGCTCAATAATCATTCAGAAGTATGTTGTTTAATTTGGAATTGAATGTTTCTCTTGGAATTAATTTCTACTTTTATTCCAATGTGGTCAGAGGAGATGCATGGTATAATTTCTATTTATTTGAATTCATTGAGACATATTTTGTGGCCTAAGATATGATCAATCTTGGAGAACATTTAATGTGCTGATAAGAAGAATGTGTATTCAGTAGTTTTTGAGTAAAATGTTCTAAATGTCTGTTAGACCCATTTTTTCTAGAATCCCATTTAAGAACAGAGTTTATTTATACTCTGCTTAGTTGATCATCTAGTTCTGTTAGTGGGGTATTGAAGTTCCTAGAAATTATGGTGCTGCTTCTCTTTGCTTTATGAATTTGGGAGTTCCTGTGCTAGGTGCATAAATATTTAGGATTGTTATGTCTTCTTGTTGATTTGTTCTCTTTACCATTATATAATGACCATCTTTGTCTTTCTTTATCATTGTTAATTTAAAGTCAAATTTATCTGATATAAGAATGGCTACACCTCCTTTCTTTGGTTTCCATTTGCTTATAATATTTTTTTCAACCTTTCACTTTTAGTCTGTATGAGTCCTGTGGATTAGATATGTTTCCTGGAAAAAGCATATGCTTGAGTTGTATGTATTCATCCATTCCACCAGGCTATGTCTCTTGAGTAGGGCATTCACACCATTCATATCCATCAATAGGATTGCTATGTCAGATGTTGTTCTGTTCATCATATTGGGTAATACCTTATTGCCTTGTTTTTCCTCTGTGCTATTGTTTTATATAACTTCTGAACTTTAGCTTTTGGGTGGTTTTACACCGGTGGATATCTATTGTCCCAATCCATGTATAAGCAATTATGGGTATTTTCTGAAGGGCAAGTCTGGTTGTGACACATTCCCTCAGTGGTTGCTTGTCTAGTAAATACTTTATTTCTCCTTCATATATGAAACTTAGTTTTGCAGAATACAAAATTCTAGGCTAGCATTTGTCCTATTTAAGAAGACTGAAAATGGGCCCCAATCCCTTCTGTCTTGTACAGTCTCTGTTGCAAAGTCTACAGTTAGCCTGATGGGTTTTCCTTTGTAAGTAACTTGACGTTTTTGGCTCATGGCTTGTAGGACTTCCTCCTTTGTGTTGACTTTGGCCAGTCTGATGACTATATGTCTTAGAGATTGATTCTTTGAAATGAATCTCCAGTGTGTTTATTGATCTCCTACCTAGATGTCTAAATCTCTAAGCAAAAACAGGGAAGTTTTCCTTAATTATTTCCTCAAATATTTTTTCCAGCCCTTGTGTATTTTCTTCGTCACCCTCAGGGATGCCATTGAGTCTTATATTTGGCCATTTTACATAATCCCATATTTCTTGTAGGCTTGTTCATTCTTTTTAATTTTTTGTACTTTATTTTTGACTGACTGAGTTATAATAATTAGAGTTGTTTTCAAGCTCTGAAATTCTTTCTTCTGCCTGGTCTAGTTTACTCTTAAAACTTTCCACTATGTTTTATATTCCCTTAAATAAATTTGTCATTTCCTTATGTTCTATTGTTCTGGTGGTGGTGGTGTTTTTTTTGTTTGTTTGTTTTTTTAATATGTCTATCTGTTTAATAAATCTTTCATTCATTTCCTGAATTGTTTTTCTGGTTTCTTTAAGTTGGTTTTCCATTTTCTCTTGGATTTCATTGAGCCTCCTTACAATCCACATCTGGAATTTTTTATCCATCATTTCAATATTTTCATTTTGGTTGGTATCCCTTGCTAGAGAGTTGGTATCCCCCTTTGGGGGTGTCCTTGCACTCTGATTTTTCATACTTCCAGAGTTCTTGTGCTAATTTCTTCTCATCTGGAGCAGCTATTGCTTCTTGTTTGGGGATTTTTTTTGTTTATGTGGGGCTATTTTTTCCCCTCACTTGTAAAGGTGTTTCTGTAGCATATGTTGGGTAAGAACCTTAGGCTTTGCTCATGGGTACTTTGATGGCAGTCTAGATTCTGAATGTATGCTTTGGTTATAGATATCCTTAGTGTGATGCTTTTTTCAGTTGATGATTTGTAGGCTCTAGTGGTGGTGTGCTATATGTGTGGGCAGATTTTCTGTTTCTTTTTAATGGTGGAGGATGGAGTTCTTTGAAATCCTTTCTCTTTCCCCAGCCCTATGATCTTCTTTAACAATGTGAATTGTATTGGCATGCCCGGTTTGATCTCTGAGACAATAAGTAGTGCTTGTAAGAATCAACAACACCCTGTATGATTGAGTTAGTAAATGTTGTAAAGGACTTTGAAGTTTGACCTTACTCTCAGTAGGGTGACATGTGTCAGAAAGAACCAGTTGCAGTATTGGTTTGGGGACCTGTGACCAGCTCTTGCCCCTTAAAAGAAACTTTTGAGTGTCCCAGGTGGTGGGTAGGGCACTGAAACTTCCAGGTGAGTCCTCATTCTCCACCACAATAGAGGCAGTATGGGTAGTGAGTCTGGATGGGCTCTGTCAGCTGAGCATTCCCTCAGGCTCCATAAAAGCTGGTAAGATAGCTGTTTCAGCAGGGATCAAAGGTCCAGGCTACTTGAGAAAGCCACCAGGGAGGGGATGAAATGGCCCCACCCAGCTAGAAATTCTGCTTGTAAGGGGATGGCCATGTGACACTCACAGTCTGGCTGTCTGGAGTGAGTTCCACTTTTCTACCTCCTATCCCCGGCTCTGCAGTCTCTCTCTGGCATCTGACAGCAGGCAGGGATGCAAACTAGCTGAGCTTCCAAGCTATGGCTCTGCAGGCTGGGAGCTTCCCGGTCCACAATTCTGCTCCAGGCCAAAAACATGGCCTTCATGTGGGAGGAGGGTTGCTTTATAGGTGTGCTGCAGCTAGGACTCACATTGTACTCTCTTTTCAGCTCTGCTGATTCAGGCTCCCTCACCTCCCAAAATCAGTTTACAAGTTTCCCCTCTGTGTCTCCAAGCAACAAAATTGAGTCCTAGGGGTACAGGATCTGGCCTGCAGGACTGTCCCTGGGTCCCCAAAGATCTATACCTGTCCATGCCAGGGAGAAATTTGCTGGTCCCAAGTTGCCTATGGGGTGCTCAAGCAGGTTTGATATTCTCTACTTGTGGTGTGCCCTGCTTTAATGGGGCAGCTAGGCAAGCAGCACCAGGGAGGGCCAGTGAGCAGTGAGCTTGCAGTCCAAGCACCCCATAGTCCACTGCAAACCTTTAAGATGAAAGGTTTGAGCCCCACTCTCTGTGGAAGCCTTGGTGTGGTGTATGCACCAACAGTGGTGAAGCAGCCATTCCTGAGAGCCCTGGCTCAGTTGTTTCTCTCATCAGCCATGGGAAGAGGAGGCTCAGGGAAGGAAAAGGTCTGAATGAAGGAAAGCTAGCACTCTGGTCATTTCTGTTCCTCTCTTCAGAAGTCAGCCTGCCCAGAGTGCCTGGATCTGGGTTCATGCAGATCCCTGGGCACCTACCAGCCCTTGTGGCTCCCATAGTCTGGACTGGAGTTGGGAAATGTTTGTCTGGGAAAAAGTGAGATAACAATTGAGAAGCTGAAGCTCCATTGGGAGGACAGAGGCACATGGTGGATGGAGAAGGAATATGTCACCTGCAGTCTTGGTTTGAGCCTGTGGTGGTAGGAAGCTACCCTAAGAGTGCTGGCAGTTGATGATTTGTCCTCAAGAATCTCTCAGTCTACTGGCAGTAGCAGCTTTTGGGCTTGTAAGGGTAGAAAGGCTCTCCTGCAGCTCAGGGCCCTGTTGAATGCTAGAGATGGGAAGAAAGGAGAAAACCCACAAGAAGAGATGGGAAGAGAGGGAGAAAACCCACCTTCCACCATCTACCCTTTTTACCAGGCACCAAGCCTCTTGTGGGTTGATCTCTGTTGGTATCCTGCTCCTTACTCTTCTGCTCTGCAACTTCTTGTGAAATCTCTGGTAGGTTCTGGCACTTTTCCCTCATAAACACCCAATCTGTGTTGGTTGTTTTTGTTTGTTTGTTTGTTTTTCTTTTTTTCATCTAAAACTTTTCCTTATTTCTGAGATAATCTGGCAGCTGATGTCTCTGGTCAGCCATCCTGTTTCTCCCCTTCTGGATGAGGGTTTTAGCACCATCATATCTTTCATTAACTCTTTTCTACCATCTAGCCCAAATAATAACTATACAATCTGATTTTTAAAAGGGTGGTTGTAAGAAAAAAAAAAAAACTTTTATCGGGTGGTGGACAGATGGGAGGGGTGTGGAGGGGAAGGTATATACTTACAAAATAGGTGCGATGCGCACCAGCTGGGGGTAGGACACACTTGATGTTTTGGTAAGGCAGGGGGCAGGGGGAGGAATGGCAGGGGCAATATATGTAACCCTAACAATATTTGTACCCCATAATGTGATAAAATAAAAGGGAAAAGAAATAAAAGGGTGGTTGTTATGAGATGATACCTTTCAGGAACTTTCCTGGTCTGGCCCCCTAAAGAATGGGTTCCTAAGAGCTTTGTTTATAAAAATTCTGAAGCAACTGTCTACTGGAGCAATCTCTACAAAGCCTTTTCATGGACTGCTCTTTATTTACATGTTAGCTCAAATATCATCTCATCAGCAAGGCTTTCACTGATCATGTATTCGAAACATTGTCAGTTATCCCTTTTTTTATTGTTGTTGGCTGCTATATCTCTAGAATATTCCAGTCACATGATAAGTACTCAAATGTAAATTGAACGAATGATGGTATACATGTACAATAACTCAATTGGTTAAGTACATAAACAACATTCTATAATAAAATCATAATTTGCTTTTATAAGCAAATTCTCTTTTTCTGAAAGTTTTCTTTAACAGGATCAAATTAACTGGTTAATGTATTCTATTTCTCTATAGGCATGAAGAGGGGAGAAAAAATCCAAATAATTCCCCAAATGTTTCTCAGCATTTTTTTCTGTTGTTCATTTTTATTTTGGGTCATTTATTTAAACTTCTTTTTTCACATAAGAAAAAGCTGTCAGGTAAATGAGTCTTTGAGAAGCCTTATCATTCATTTGGATTGTTTCAAGGTCAATTAAAAGGAAAATAGTAACAATTTCCAGTCTCCATTTCTCAAAGTGACAGGTCATGGTTCTGTGTTGTTTTATGGCATAGAGACACACATATATGTATTTTAGATTCTAAACAGAGATCTAGAAGACATATTTCCAAGGTCCATTATTAATCATGCCAATAATTTAAGTAAAAGTTACCAAAAATTAGAAAAGCAACTTGAGATTTCATAGTAAGGTTTTTAAATGTTAGGGTATCTGCTAATATGTAAACATGCTTTCCACATTGAGATTAGCTCTAGGCCACATTATTTTTCAAGTGGGCATTACAGTTTCAGCTACTTTACAGTTGAGTTTGGCATTTCTAACAAGAAAGCTAACCCACCACTCAGCATTTACTATCTAGTGCCTCAGCAATTACAGTCCAACAAGACAACTTGCTGAAATATTCAGCACTCCTACTTAGTCTTCTCAGCCACTCTTGAGCTTCTCTACCTTGGGATATTATTTTGAAACATTCAGTATGACATATTCCCTAAGCTTCTTGCAAGACACAAAGGAATGCAGAAAAAACAAGATACAGTACTTTGCATTATTTTAAGTCTGACAAATCTTATACTCCTGTCTTGCATTCATTTTCTTATGATTATTAATAGCATTTTACTTTCCTAAATAAAAGAATAAAATCCTTTACCCAATTTAGAAAGATAGCAAGTAAAATATTCATTCATTCCAAAATGTATTGAAAAGTTTATTAAGGGATTACAATGTGCTAGGTGCTGCAGGGAATTTAGATATGAACCTTCATTATTTTCGTATATTGTTTTGCTCATTGTTTCTTTATTGTTTCCTTATATAGAGGAAAATAAACTATGTAAATAATTAGCTATAACTCAAAGAAAAAATAATCTGATTTCTTCTGCATCTTTTCAGATATATTTGAATACAAATAAAGAAAAATAACAGAATCAAATTGAGAAATTTCCATTTCAAATCTCAACTAGGCACACAATAGTGTCCCATGAAATTATCTGTTTCTACAGTAATCTCTCTATTCTTAGAAACAATACTTTTGTAACTTCTCTTTCTTCTAATATTCAGATTTACTTCTTGCACTTCCTACACTGGACACCCTAACTACCACTTCGGTGTTGAAGTAGACGTGATTAGATTCCAGATATCTCTCATTCCCACTGCTGAATCTATACTCTGCCTGCACCTGCATTGATCTTCTCTTTTCTTCATAATAAAACGGAGCACTGTCTCTCATCTTTTCTAAAGCTAGTCCTTTCTCACTTGTTCCTGGGACCTCATCCTTAGAATCTTCCTGAAAACTGTACTGGCTTGACTATTCCTTCCCTCTTGCATCATTAATCTTTCCCTCCTTACTGGATAATTCCTTGGACTGGCTAATATACAACATGTTCTTCCAAATTAAAAAGAAAAATCTCCCACATTATCCACTAACTTCTGCCCTATTTTTTGTCTGCCTTCTCTATTTAATTTTTCCTCCATTTCCTGACCATTAATTCATAATTCTACCCATGACAATCTTGCTTTCACTCCCAACACTCCCTGATCAATGCCCTTCTCAAAGTTTCAGATCATTTCCATTTTGCCAAAATTAGCAAATACTTTTGGATGTTTTCTTAGTAGGTGCCAAGGGAAAGCTCTCTCTTTGTCTAATGAAGTTTCACTGAAAATCATGGACAAGAGGCACATTAATAGAAAAAAAAGGAATACAAAATTATTTAATGCATATACAGGAGATTTCAGAATGAAGATCCAAAGGTACAGGAGAAATTGTCCATTTTTATACTTATGTTTAACAAAGCATGGATGTCAACCATGTGGAAATATGATTGTACAAAAGGGTATGATCTAATGCTAATAGATTGAGAGGGGAAACTCAAAGGCTGGTATGTCTAGATTCTTCTTGGCCTGAGTATGAATTCCTTCCTTCTTGGTATAGTGTAAGACCCTCTCTGGAATAGGGTTCTCATGACTTGCATTCAAACAAGGTAGGGTAGATAATATCTTTATGGCAGGTTTTTACATAGAAAGGCAGAAGGAAAGTTAAAGTAATATTTTGAGTATTTATGGCTGGCTCTGGTGAAAAACAGGTTCAGGTTTCTATGACCCACCTTGGGGAAGAAGGATTCTAGTTTCTTTGGCTGGCCTCAGGGAAGAATGGGACTGAGAGACAAGAGGGCAGAAGAAGGTCAGAGAAAAATTTCTGCTTCTGAGGCTGCTACTGAGACCTTCATTTTGGGGTTTTGTTTTCTAAATCCCCAACATTAGTTTCTCAACAGCATCACACGCTATTTAATAGTCCCTCCTCCTCCTGCAAAACCAAGCTCTTCCTTCTTTGTTTTTTTTTTGTGTGTTTTTTTGTTTGTTTGTTTTTACCTTACTGGTCCTTTCAGAGCCCTCTCCTCTCCTCTCCTCTCCACATACTTCCCTAGGTGATTTCATCTATTCACATGTCCTTTAAAGTATTTGTGTGCTATTGATTCCCATACTCATAATCCCAGGCTTGACTTTCCTCTGAGTTCCAGACTCACCCAATTGTCTTTCTGTGTCATCGATTTGGATCTCTAATAGACAGTTAAAATTTAAACATGGCCTAAAATGATCTCTTGACTTTTCCCAGAAAATTTGATTTTTTTTTCCTCAGCCGCCTTCATTTGGCTCAAGCAAAAACAAAAACATTTTTCTTCCACAGAAAAAAAGTGAAATATCTTTGATTCCCCACTTTTACTCATGCCCATATCCAATTCATGAGCAAGATCAGTCTATGCTACTTCCAAAATCTATGTATTAATACATTCCTCCTATTTTTCTCCTCTTCCACTGATTTTACTCTGGTCTAGGTTATCATTGTCTTTTCCTTAGATTATTGTAACCCCCTCGTAACTGTTCTACTTTCATTCTTATGCCTTTCTACATAACAGGAAGAATAAAATGTTCTTCCAAATTTACTTGAATCAGTCTCCTTGCCCCATACAGAACTGTGATGGAGTAGAAAGAGGCATCTGAAGGGGTCTTGGAAGATATATAAATTTTGGCTCTCAAAATTTATAAAAATGTTTTCTAGGACAACAGTTGAGCATTAGCAGAGATATGAAAGTGGACAAGCATAAGAGGATATCTACATATGAATGAGTGTTTCTGCTTGGTTAGCGTAACAAAACAAGAAAAAGGGAATAAATTTGGGTCAGAGGTAGAACTTCAGATTTGCTATTTAGGTATTTGGAATTTGTTTAGTAATTTCATTTTATGCTCAACATTGAAAAATGAAACCAATTGTCTGATTTGTGATTGATAAGCCAAAAAATAGAGTAATGTAAAATATATGGAGATTATGTGCTTAAAGTGATAAACCAGTCATAAAAAGCTGTCATGCCTCAAATGTGTGTCTCTCTCTCATAAATCATCTCACTAGCTTCTACTGTTTTTGAGATTGGTAGATAGTAAAAACAAAAGTAGATATCTATTTTTCCCCCTTTTTTAAGAGAGGAAGAAAATCCTATTTCTAATTGGCATAAGTGAAAAAACCCAAGGCTAGAATGTTTCCTATGCATTTGTTTCTTTTGTGAGATGGTTGAGAATAAATACTTTTCCTTTTATTAGAAATGTTATGGTGGAGGGCATATTCTACATTTTATCCACTTTTGATAAATACATATATAAGTAGCCTTCTTTCAATGATGTAAAACTTAACATCTTGTTCCAAGGATCAGATTGTATGGTAAATTTTGACACTTGAGTATTGCATTGTGCTGCACTTTTGCCCTTTCTTTTCAAAGATAGAAAATTTATCTTTTTATCTCTGAGCTTCATACATTTAGTTGTGTGTGTGTGTATTTTGATTAAATGTAGATGGAATTTGCATTTTCATTTTCTCATTCCATGTTCCTGCAGAAATGAGAGGGAATACAAATGGGCAGTGGGTATATCAACTAAAGTATATTTAAAATTAAAAGTAATGGAATATCTAGGATTTCTCTTATGTTCAAGGCTCTGTTCCAGCCACCAGTTTTGATCAGTTCTTGTCATACCAAGTGTTTATTTTTAAAATAATACACCATTTCTGTAATTATGACACAATGCTTCTTTGGTTCTTTATAAAAATATATCAAGAATTACTTCTGAGAGCATATCAGCAAAGATTAGAAAAGTCCCTTCCTATCATCCATTTAAGAGTAGCCCCTGCAAAAGTCTCCCTAACAAGATTATAGAAATTGTTTTTACACTCCTGTTTCCACAAATAATATAGAAAATATTAAGTATTAAAACCATTATAAAATCTTAATTAAAAAGTAAAACAGGTTAAAAGGCATAAAGAAAGATATGTGTCTAATCCCTTGGGAAGAACTCAGTAATATAACATTGTTTTTATTTTAACTGTATTTTCATATGACTATCTTTTCCACAGTCTGAGAAATACAGAATTAGTAAGGATTTCAAAAGCCCTCCACTCTATTTTCATGGGAGGGGGCAGACCAAGAAAACTAGTTTATCTGGAATTATACAATGAAGATAAATCATGTTTATTTTTAAATGTTCTTGAAACCTTATAAGATTAAACAGGATGCCAGTGGAGTACAATGAAAAAATCCTGGACTTAAGATCAGATAGGTATAAATTTTGTAGTATTGGCATGAAAATAACATTCAATTGTTTTTATTCAAATATTACATGAAAGCATTTTATTAGATGTTGGAATTTGAGTATGTAAGACACAATTATAGTCATCCAGGATCTCATACTCCAATTGAGGGAGTCAGATTTTTAAAAAATAGCAGTACAATGTAAGAAATATTTTGATAGTATTTTTTCCTTTTATTTCATTATATTATGGGGATACAAATATAGTTAGGGTTATATATATTGCCCCTGCCACCCCTCCCCCCCACCATGCCAGAGCTTCAAGCATGTCCAACCCCGAAGTGATGCGCATTGTACTCATTATGTAAGTATACACCCTTCCCCTCCTCCCCCTCCCACCTGCTCACCACCTGATAAAAGTGTTTCTTTTTTTTTTGACATATTTTTACAATGTAACTTTGATAGTATTTTCACAGAGTGGTATTACCTGATAGAGCTAGAGAAGAAAGCATGAGTCGCTTCATGAATGGCCTTGAAAATCGAGGGTGGTTGAAGCTGCTACTGTCACCTGTCATCCATTCTCCCATCACTCTATAATAATTAAACTCCCAGTTTTCAGATAAGCATATGGACTCCCAGACTACAAACAATATTTCCCAGCCCTCCTTGTAGCCAGGCATGACCATATGACTAAATTATGACCAATAGAATATAAGTAGAATGGATATGAACACATTTTTAGTTATGTGTTTATAGAGAAAGTTATGTCCATCCCTTTCTCCCTTCCTTCCATCCTGCTTCTTGGAACACAATCATGCTATAGGACCATCTTGGACATTGTGGATGAGAGACAACATTAGAGTTGGTGAAGCAATAAGGTATGAGGGAGCTCAGTTTTCTGAATAACATCAACGAGCAGAACCACCATGCCAACCTAGGCGGTCTATCCCCAAAAATGTTATCAGAGAGAGAAATTCACTTCTATCTTGTTTAATCCTGATAGAATTCCAGTCATGGTCTTGGGTCACTGTTATTTTGGGTCTCTGTTAAATGCAACTGTAGTTTAGGAGTATAGGCTTTACTCGGAGGACAATGAGAGTCAATGATAGTTTTTTAAGAAAGTAATTTGGTCAGATTTCTGTTTTGAAAACTCCTTTTGGTTCTGTATACAGAACTGATAGGAGGGGTCATAAAACAAGAGGAAAGGAGAAAATATAGATTACTTCATTCATTGGGGGGAGACATTGTAGTGGAAGCAGTGGATATGAAAAAAACCAGGACTAGAAATAATAGATCTCTAAAAGTGAAAATCTAATTAGGTATAGAGGAAAGCAGAATGACAATCAGGAAAGAGACCCAGGTTTTTTGCTGATATAACTGGGTAGGTGGTGGTATTACTCACTGATATAAGAAACACAGAATTTATTAATTCATTTAATGTATTTGGCACATAATAGTTGATCCATAAATGAAGCTATTGTTTTGTCAATTTACTGATTCTATACTATATGGATTTTATAAGCAAAATATTGACTTTATCATCCTATAGATTTAAAATATCCACTGGAGTTGTACAATACCATGACTGGAATTCTATCAGGTTCAACTTGATATGGTACATACCATTACGAAAGCCAAAGTTCCATAAGTAAATATAAACTTCTACAGCTTATTTGTGGCACAGACTGTTCAGATTTAACAGGCTTCCTCAAACTGTGGCCCACGGGCCACATGCGGGTGGTTTTCCCCATTTTTTTTTTCCTTCAAAATAAGATATGTGCAGTGTGCATAGGAATTTGTTCATAGTTTTTTTTAAACTATAGTCCGGCCCTCCGACAGTCTGAGGGACAGCGAACTGGCCCCTGTTTAAAAAGTTTGAGGACCGCCAGTTCAGAACTATGAAGATTCTGAGATTTTACCCTACTTTCAAGTTAACAAGTTAGGCTGCTAGTTTTATTAATGCTGGCAGAAGATATGAGACACCTGAGTTAGAGGGAAAAAGGCTTTATTACTCTCAACAATAGCAGTAGCCAGAGTATCAGTATTTCCTTGCATTGGGTGCCTAAGTCCCAATTTCCCCAAGATGCTTTGAAGAGGATCAAGTCAGATGACACATACAATGCAGAAAAGAAACTCTAAGCTTAGGAAATCTGAAGCTTTTATAGTGGACCATAAGCAAGCATAAGTTTTACCCTAAAGGAAGTAGTGTCTCTATCTTCCAGAGATATATGTTTTCAATGGAAACATCCTTGAAAAGATAGAATAAATGCAGTTAGTGTCTCACTTGCAAGATTTAAAGAAATACACGAGACTCATGAATATTCTCCTGATATTGACCAGACACTGAAATCTACCTATGCCTCACAGTTAATAGAGCTATGGAATCTTATGTAATGATATATTTGCCTTTCCTAGAGTAATTTGGCCAAGAATCCATTCTTAAAACATGCATTGTTTATATGGAATAATTCAGCACTTTGGTATTTAAATATAGCTAACATTTATTGAAAGCTTATCTGGGACAAGATGTCATGCTCAGTGCTTTCTGCAAATACAAAATGGATATGATATGGTTCATAGCTTCTAGATACAATCTAGAAGACAACATAGGCATCTACGACCTAATGTAAAGACTGACTATGTAATGAAAAATAGAGAAAATTGTGGGATAATAGAAGAGAACAACATTTATCTCTGAATTTGAAGAAGTAACAATTTGAGATGGAGAAAGAATCTTAAAAGGATGGATGGATGGGCTAGCGTTGGGCAGTGGGGAATGAAGTATGGTTTTAAAGTGATCACACTGGCAATAAGACAGAAAACAGTTTAGAAAGGAGAATACTAGAGACAATGAGATGTCTCTAGCTATTGTCCTAGGCAAAGCTTTAATGTCACTTTGAATTAAGGCAGTATTGGTGTCATTAGAAGAGAGAGAATTTACTGAAGAGGTAGGAAAAGCAATTGTGTTTCAATGTGTTGTTGAGGGTGAGACAAAGGAGACAAAAAATAATCTAGGTCATATCAGTTAAATTACCAAATCACTCTGATTTATGGGCTACTTCTGTGTGGGTAAATGACCTAACTTGAGCATTCCATATATTCCTTCTTCCCTGTCCCAGTGCTTGGTTTAGAAGTGGGTCTGTGATGCAAGTCAGT